>JAFMPE010017997.1:1886-17861 GCA_024759925.1 Ficus religiosa | reverse complement strand
TATGATACTAATTAGGCATATATTTTGGATATTTTAATAGCTCGTTTTCCATCTTGTTTTTCCTTCATTTTTCAAATTTTTTTGTACTTTTTTTGTGTGTAATTTTTACAGTTCTTTAACTAAGTAAAATTTAAATTTACGATTTGAATTGAGTATGATTTATGATCCAAACAGGGTTTTTTTTTTTTTGGTGGCAGATATCAATCCAACACATGGTTGTGTTCTGCTAGACTTGAACTCGGCGGAAAGAGGCCTGCTAGAGTTGGTCTGGTCCATTACCTCATAGTGTGGCTCATTTTTGATGGGCCGTGTCTATGAACTGGTCGAGGACCCGCACGAAGATTAGGCCATTTTAACAGACGAAGAAAACGGTTTTTGCTACTTTGGGGGCGAAACAGAAAACATTAAAACTGCGCGCTTCAAAATTCTTCTCTCTCCCTTTCCTTCTTCGCCCCCAAAAAAAAAAAAAAAAAAAGAATCCTTCTCTTCCTCTCTTCATCTCTCATTTCTGCAAATCTTCGCAATGCCAAACACCATGGAGTTCAAACGATTCCTCTTCTCTCTGGATTCGCGGTAAGCTCGAGAACACCTCGTCTTTAATCTGTGTAGTGTTTTCTTTTTCTTGTTTTCGTTTTCGATTTAAATTTCAATACATATCGATTGAGATGTGATTTTTCTTCTGTTTTTGCTGATATCGCCAACGATTTCTGTTCGTAATGCTTTGGAAAAATGGAAGTTTCGTGAAGATTCAGCTCTCATTTTCGTTTAATCAACTGAAATTCGCTGTCGATTTTGCTAATAATACGATACGAGAAAGGTGAACCGATGCAATGTGGATCATGTGTCGTAAGATTGAAAAAATAAGGAATGTGTTATGGAAGTTTTGTTCAAATTATCTTTCTTTCTTCTTTCGTTTCGAAAGTGGAAGATCATTTTACTCGTTTGTGGTTTTTTGTCAAAATTTTATTGTCTGTTACTTGTAACAGAAACAATATGAAATCACGCTTGGCATTTTGCGTTTCACGTGTTAGTGGTAGATGCACAAGTCAATTCGATTTTGAAAGTTTTGTTTCCATTGAATTTTTTTTGTTATCGTGATTTTTTTTTATCTAGTTTTTATTTTTGCTGCTGAAACGGTTTAAGTGTTATCCCTCATTTTCGGTCGCTTTGGATGAAAAATCTACAGTTATTGTCCTTGTTTTCTTTTTGGATTCCGATAGCTTTTAAGCGTGTTTCACGTCTGTTAAGCTTTGCAAACTTTCAAATTCATATATTTGGTCTCTGTCTTATCATTTGAAGTGGCCTTGGTTACTCTTCACTATGTTTTTTGTTTTCATTATCAATAGGAGTGAGTAATTCCTTGTAGCTTGTTAGCATCCTAATCATGTAATTTTTCCTTGTCATTCTTATTGTTGTGATGTTTGTTGTCCCCGATTGTTCATTGTACATTTCAGCTGCCTCGGTTTTCTTGTTGGGGAATTCCATGTAGACTTATATTTAGAAAGAATTACATGTTGCTTGTCTTTAGTTTTCATGCAGTTGTTTCAAGTCTTTGTGAGCCGCATAGCTCTGAAACAGGATTTCTTTTTCTGTTACTGCTCTAGGACTCCTTTCATTTGCTAAAATATTTTAATTACATACGAAAAGGATTTATAATTTGCTTAAGTTGCTTTACTGCAGATGAAAAAACTACTTGTGGACGTTTGAGATTTTCTTAGTAGTTTGATTATAATAACTTGATACTGTTATCATGCAGTTTGACGTCGACAATGCAGCCTTTCAAGATAAAGGTTTACCAAAGCAAAGCTTTGATCAACTTGTTCATATTTGAATTTGCGTACATATATCTCACAAATCAGCTGATCTCCGTGCCTTATTGAATTAATGATAATTGTAATCATATTACTCGAAACTCCTTGGAGGCTTCTGTTATTTTGTCGCCAATTTTCAGAGATGATGTATTTATACCATAGCTCCTTAGCCTATAAAAGTAAACTTAGATAAGGTACTTGACATGGTCAATATGAACTGAAACGTCTTATTTGACTTGTCATAGTGTTTTTCAGTTAGAACTTCATTTAAAGTTTATGAGATCTTGTGTTGTCAACTTGTCACTGCATTAACTTTTATGCAGATTTGATGTTCTCTCCGTTTCTTCTTTCTAGTAACACTGATTATGGGATAAGATAACGCACAAACCGCAAAAGATCATGACAATTCTATAGACAAAAATTTGCCAAATGCAGTGCTTACTTTGTGTTCAAGTGTGGTCTCATGGGAAGTTGTGTATAAATTACTGTGACATGCTTAGACATTGACTTACGAAAAGTGGGTTCTACAATCAGGATCTGTGCTGCATCAAAACTATCTTATAGTCCCAACACTATACATATAAAGGCCTTATGCACGTGTATCGATATATGTATGTATATGTATTTGAGAGGATTGAATCTGTGAATTATGCAGTTTAGAACTGGTATATTCCATGAACTGGCCCATGAAAGTGAATGACTCTACATATGCACTTCAAATAGGTCCGTCATATGGTCTTGTTGTGGGGTTGTTTACAAACATAAAGTTAGGATATGTCTGGCGTTAGTATGATTTTCAGTTATACAGCATTTAAAAATTATCCACCATGTATTCTGGGGCAGTATTCTGTCACTATGTTTTGCACAAGTGGTGACGCATTAACAATAACCCCAGGCATCTAGGCAGAGATGTTAATATTGTGATTTTCTGATGCCTTACATTTTGTAGTAGATGTACATAATGCAGATTATAGACAGGAAAATCATCATATTATTCAAGTATGAAGCATGTTTTAACCATTTTCGGAGTTGATTCTTTTCTCTTTAAATTTAAAGATTTTGTGTCAATGTTTTACAATTGCCTATTAATAAGAAAATGAGACACTTTTGATTCTGTCTTTCAGCTATATCTGATTAGATTTTCGTCATTATTTGTGGTCACCATGTCTTGCTTTCTGATAGAACTTGCAATGATTTTTTAAGTTAGTTGAGTTCCTCTCAATCAAGGAATTATTTTTTTAATTCTGTCCTCCTAATTCTACTGTAACTTCTCTGTTCCTAACGATCTTATAGGTTTGTTGACCCCTTCAACGTGGTCATTGTACGACCTGTCCAGTACCTAACATCCAAGTGGTGAGTCTTGACTACTATTATTTAAGCACAAGTTTTATGACATGTTTTAATCCAGTATTATTCACTGTCTCCTCTGCTCCTTATATTAGAAACTTCCTTGATATTTTAGACCTGCTGGGTCATTTTAGTGTATTTTGAATTCCTGAATGTCTTAAAGTATCACACATGATAGGAGGACATGTGTAGAATGAATATGATTTCCACATTAACTTTTTACCATTCTTTTAGCAATTTAACATTCTTTATTTGACTAATTAAAATATTTCCCACCATGATGCTAAGGACGTAACCACATCTTTAATATTCCACTAGGAAGAGTTGTTTAATAAGCAGCTTGACATTGACTTTGTTCGTTGTGTACGACTTTGCGAAAACATTTAACATGAATTGGTCAAAAAAAAAAAAAATGCATAATTTACATGAAATAATCGAATATAAGTACAAAACGTGATGCTTAAGGTGCAAAAATTTGTACATATTTTGTTTTCATCATTAGAATTGGATATGTCACGGTGGCTCTGGTCACCAAAAGATGGATGTCTTCTAGTGCTTATTTCATTGCCCAAAAGAGAGCTGATACTTGTACATGAATCATGATGGTGGCTGTCATATAGACAGTCGAACTATACAATAATTGGAGTATGTGCTACAATAGGTGTAAGAAATTCGTTCCCTCAAAGAAAGGGGAATCGAGAGAAGCATGTTAGAATAAAGACCTTTGAGAACTTTATCTGTAAAAACTGTTTTTTTCTACCATTCTAATTAAAACAGAAGAGATTCCCAAGTCCTTATAGATGTAGATACGGTCTCACTGACGATACATTATTTTGTTCTGAAGGTTGTTTTTAATTTTAATTTTTAATTTTGTGGCAAAAGGATAGACATACATAGAAGTTCCATTTGCACCCACCATTTTAGACATGTCACTGTCAAACTTTTTCTTCCTTTCCCATTAGTATTCTCTTTTCCCGCAAAGTAGTTAGTTATCATGGACTCGTTCCAAGATGAGCCACAGCCACTTTTATATGTTGTTTTATGATTAAAAACAGAAACGCCCTCTTATATTTACCCCATATATATATATATGTATGTACATGTATGCACACACAAACACAAACACAGCAGCATCCTATCACCGTGGCGGCCAGAGTCCAATGTCCCATGCCTAGGTCAACAGAACTACGCCCATTTAAGCCTCCATTCTAATTTTTTAGTCTTATTCTAAGATGTTCGCTATTCATTATTTTGTGTTACCTCTGTTAAAATAACAATATTTCATCTCTTTTTAAGCTATCCCTTTAAACACTATGCTTGAGCATTTATACATATACTGCAATAGGATGATCATTTTCAGCATCTTTTAATAATTAGACCAGGAAAACTGTCTGCTATGGCCTGTGTATGAAATTTTTGAGGGGGAGAGGAAGGAAAGTAAGATTTTAAATGTATGGAGTCCGAAAGCATAAATATGCAGATAGGTGTATGTTTTGGATGGGAAGGAGAAACAGAACACAGAAAGAAGCACCTTCTCGAATGACTGAAAATCTTTAAACAATTACAAAAGGAAAGTAATTGTATTTACACTCCATGAGAATGACAAACCAGATATAACATAATGAAAGTTTCTTTTTTCTCACAATTACATGAAACTAATAAACCTCTTGCTTGAATCAATGGAATCCCCTTGAGCCTCTAGACTGATAAAGCTCCAACCTACCCTTGGCCTCTTGTAACAATGTCTCGATTGTTTCGTCTTGGGTCATGTTAGATTGCTTGGTTGCCCATTCAAGCACCGTCAGCACCTCGGCCTGTGCTAATTCTTCGCTATCTGGTACATGCAGTGCAATGTGGCACAGGAGAACCAATGCAGAGATTTGGACAACTTGTTCTCCAAAATACACTAGCTGAATCAAGTGCTTAGTCCCTCCAGCACTTATTATTGCCTTGGAGTGATCAAGATGAAGGTAGTTTACCGAAGACGCAAACTTTGTGAGGGCAATTGAAGCCTCCCGAGAAACCTCGGCTTCTCTTTCATCAAGCAGCTTTACCAATGGGCCAATCATCCTTGTCTCTGTTGCTCGGAATGTCCTTGCCAAATTCCCAATAGCTTTGACACATGGAATCAGGAGTTCAGAATCTTCCTTGTCAATGATGTTTAGCAATTGATCAACAACTGCTTTGCAAGCAGGTGAACTGGGCTTGAATGCTGACCTTCTCAACTCAGCATCTTTCTCTGCTACTGCTGTGATCTCCATCAATGCCATAGCCGAATTGTATTTGACATCTTCAGGTCCTTTCTCCAGCAGAACCGCAAAACATAGCAGAGCTCTCGATTCGGTGATGCTGCGGCAAATAGGCGAGTTTCCCTTGGCAAGAAGCCAAAGTGCTCTTGCTGCCATGGCTTTCATGTTGGCCTTGGTTGCAGGGTCTTCCAATTCTCTTCCCTTAATGCTAGTTCCCAAAAGCGAAAGATTCTGCTGATGGTGGGGTTGATGCTGATAATTTTGCTTTGTGTTACCATGGTTGTTGTTCTTGGCCTGGTTGTTTTCATTCGCTCCATTGTTAATCTGTTGGAGAGGTTTCAACCCTGTCTTCATTGCCATAGTGTTGGCAACCACATTGTACATCTGGCTCGGGCTGCGATTTCCCAAAGGATGAGCTATCTGATGTTGGTTCTGCTTGTCATCACCGTTTGCGTTGTTCACATTGTTGGAGTTTGAATTGTTGCTGGCCACCACAACCGCGTGGATAGACGTGGCTTTGTTGACGGCAATGGTGTACTTGCTGTGCTCTTGAACGGTTTCAAAAGCCAGATGGCTAACGAGCAAGCGAATAATGTTATGCTGGGCAAAAAGATCTTGACATTTAGGGTAGTTCGCGGCAAGCTCGGACACCGCCCACGCCACCACAGCCTGAACCTTCATCGGTCCATCTTTGAGAATTTTCGCAAACACCGAGCAAACACTGGCATGGATCATGTGCTCGACGCTCTCGGGGTCACGCCCCAGCAGCCCAATTGCCCTCGCAGCGTGTTCTTGGCCCTCCAATTGACCCTCTTTGAGCAATTTCAACAGAGGTACAACCCCTCCTTCCTCAATGATCAGCTTCCCATACCGATCATTGTCCCGGGCGAGCGAAACCAGCGAAGCCGCAGAGTCGGATCGTCCCTCAAGCGAGCCCGTAAAGAGAATGGCAATCTGCTCCCATATCAAGCACAGAATTGGCTCGTTGGCCGCAATGGGAGGCAGGCCAAGGTATCCATCGTCGCGGGCATCGGCCGGGGCCGAGACCCGTAGAAGCCAGGAGACGTCGCCAATGGAATTCTCCAGCTGCGACGACATCTTGCGGAAGGCCGCGGTGGGGATGATGGTGAAGACGCGCTTCATCAGGCCGTTGGCTCGGCACTTGAGTACAAGAGACAAGGCCTTGTCGAGGACTTGCTCGGTGTCGTCGATGATCCGGCGCGTGGGGCGCTCGTAGAGGTCGGAACTCGCGCGGGCGGCCTGGCGCAGCAGCCCCGCGAGCTTCTCCGTCTTGGACTTGAGCTCGGCGCATTCCTGCTTGAAGGAGCTCGCCTCGTCCGCCGCCTTGATCACGTGGTCCGCCAATTGGATCGGCTTCGCCAGGATCTGCTTCACTTTGTCCGCCATGGCGGACGGACCAACTCACACGACTCTTGTCTTCCTCTGGTGCGTTGGAGTCGAAAAAAACAGAGAGATCAATTCAGATCAAAACTGAAGATGGGTTTTTGTGGGTTTTTTTTTTTTTTTTTAAAAATTTTTTTCTTTTCCTTTTCAGGGTCGTGATAGACGGAGGAGATGGAGGCTGCAAGTGGGGCTGTTTAGAGGGGAGAGAAATGAGCTGGAAATGATAAATTTTGGCCAAATGTACTCCATGGGTTAGGCCTGAGAGATGATGAGAATGAGGGAAATGGGATTTTGGGTTAAAGAAACTTTTGGTGTTTTAATTGAGATTCAGTCTGAAGAGAAATTTGTGTGTGGAAAGAGGTTTTCTCTCAAGGTAGACGCAGACAGGGTGGCTTTACGAGGTCAAACGCGTGCCCCTTCTCTACTAATCTGCTTTTGGCTGATTGGATTCTAGCATTTGATTTAATATTTATTATTATTTTTGTGTTAATCATTTTTCGCTCTCACGTAATACTTGTCTTTGCCCAATCAATAAATAAAGACTAGTCTATGGTAACAGATTGCTGTCACTCCTTAACTACCAGCCTCAAGGGGTCCACCCATGACGGGAAATTGGCTTACATGCAAATGCGTGCAGATGCGCTTTGATTGGCTTGGTAAGTTTAACTATTATTAAAGCTTTTTTTTAAATTATTTATTTATTTATTTTTCCTGTGATCTTTTTGGCTGGAAGTTTGTGAAGAAAATTCTAAAGTCTGCACTACCTGTCGTTTTTTTTTCTTTTCTTTTTTGCTTTTTTTCCTGTTTTACTTGCGCGTTGTGATTAGTATGAAAAGTTTTTTTTTTTCTTTTCTTTTTTATGAAAAGAAAAGGAAAAAAAGAATATCTTGCTAGTGTAACAATTAATATATATTTTACCATAAAAACCTTACAAAGAAATATATTTTTGCCCATTTTTTTGTCGGAATGTAGTATATGTTGTACATATTTATACTGCTTTCGATTTTTAAGTATAATTTCAGCAAAAAAGGAAAAAAAAATCCATAAATGTGGATTATAGCAATCAGAATCTCAGATAGTGTCCTAGCAAAAACCAAAAAAAAAAAAAAAAAAAAAAAACTGAGGAACATCAATGATGTTAACATCACACTAATAGAGAAGTAGATCTCACTAGTGGACCCCTTATATTGTGGGACTTTAGAAAGTGATGTTAAACGTCATTGATGTTCCTAGCATTATTAAAAAAAAAAAAAACTAGGTTTACTTTTTTATTTTCTTTTTTAGGGGATCAAAGTTGACAGGTTTACTTCAAATTGTTATTCCTTTTGGAACTAATCCAACATAACAAAGCCTTAGCCGGGAAAAAAAAAAAAGAAAAAAAGTGTGGTACCACCCTAACGTATTATCTTTCGGCATCATGCTTTATTATCAAATTTGGAATGTAACTGCTTTTTTTAATGGAAACTTTGGATTGTAATTGAAATCCAACAGATAATTGCTTTAAAATAGGAGAAATAGACAGGTTCATATGCTCAAATCTTTTCTTATAATTTTTTCTTTTTCATTTTTTCCCTTCTAATTATTATTCTCAATAATTGAAGGCTTCCTATTTTATCCTCTCTCTCTTTCTCTCTCTAGGTCCTCATGTTAGTAGCACTAACAAATCGAGTGATTATCTTGAGAGATGCTTCAGACATAAAACAATGGAGTAATGCTAAAAGAGTGTTAATGAGGCTGTATACTAATTTCAAATTCTAGGAAATATTCTGCCAAAGTTTGCATTCCAAATGTTTAACCATCACCCCAAAAAGTTGAGAACATTAAACTATTGGGCCCAAAGGTTTTTACTTCATTCTGAATTGTGGCTAAATGAGCCTGATACTGTCACTTTCATATTTGGGGTATTTTTTACGAAACCGACTTTAAGAAAAACAAATTTACTAAATGACTTCTCAAAATTTTGTACTTACAAAAGGACTCAGTAGTGACACATACAACCAACTTTTATTCTCAATGATCAAGTGAGTCGTTCAGTAGAAAAACAAAAGATCATTTTACTAACTTCACATTCTAAGCTTGTCACTTGACCTTCCCCAACCCCCCCTCCATATTTGCCAATAGTTACGGTGGCAACAATTGGTGAAAATGGGTTAACATGATTAGGAAAATGACAATCATTGCCTTATCGCATTCACTGTTTTGATGTTTTCGTGAAATGGAGAGGAACACTTTATCAATCCTAAAAAGAAAATCAATTTTCTATGGTGTGTGTGTGTAAATATATCTCTAATCAGAACCTTATTATAGTGGAAAAAATATACATAAAAATTTGACAAAGTCTTCTATAGATGTAAGAGTTGAAAATAATACTCTAACCTAGGGGGGGTTTTTTCTTCAAACGTATCGCAGAATTATCTAAATATGAAGTTAAAATTGCTTGGAGCTACTAATTATGATAATGAAATTATGATTTTTATTACTTTTGTCATTCCCCCTTTTGTCTATATTCTCTTATTTTAGAATATTGCAAAATAAGAAGCTGGAGATGAAAGCTGGCAACTCCATATATTTTTTTGTGCACTAGAGTTGAGGTATATTAGGAATCTGGTCTAGTAGAAATAGAATATTGACAAACATATACATATATAGCTGGCAACGCCGCTGGTGCTAGCCACGAAGCATTTTGAGTGGACCAATGACTATTATACATGGAATAATATATGTTTTTATTTTATTTTATTTTATTTTGTAAAATATATATATATATATATAGGTTTTCTTTTCCACTTTTCTGAAGTTAATTAACTTTGGTTTTTGACGTTACCAGATGAGTTCAATAAACATTTGGATTATCCCTATAGAAGCATTTATGTATTTGGTTTACCATTATAACTGCTGCTTTTACATAAATCTCTCCCTCAAAAAATTGGAAAAAAATAAAAAAAAAACAGACGCTTTAACAAAATCTCCCCCACTTGCCTATTAATGTAATATTTAAAGAAGGGGAAAATGACCAAATCAATTATAAAAAAAATAACTAAATAAAAAGCCAAATCAAATCTCTCTCTTGGCGATTATTACTCTATTTTTGTCTTTTGACTTGTTTTAATGTTTCTTTGATCAAAGTCAACGCCATGTAATAATTGTTTTAAACTTGGTGTGCTGTCGATGATACTTTTGAACGAGATTTTAAATTGTTTCTAGAGAATGATAATCACTGTAAATTGCATAAAATTTCCATATATCATGAACAGGCCAGGTAACTAACTAATGGAACCTCTATCTTTGTAAAAGATTATAGACTAGAGAGGAATTAGAAAGGGATGAGATATAAATATACAATATAGATATATAGAGATGGACGGCTATTTGACACCCTAACAAAAAAATGTTTGTAACTTTTTTTCGTAAGATATTGTAACAATTAGAAATATTTTTCAGTGATACTTATTATTTAAACCAATGTATAATTAATATCATGTTACAATATTTTAAATAAAAAGTTATATATAAACTTATTAGTTGTTATAAGTTTCTAAATAAATGTTACAATTGTTGGATGTATCTACCTACAAGATACAAGACCATATATATATATATATAAAGATATATATATATTATAGCATGAAATGACAAAACACGAACACATGAGCATGAAGTGCCCGAGAGAGAAGATTTATGAGGTTTGAGAATGGTCCTATTTTTACAGTAAATATATTTTGTTGGTCCATGTTCAGAAGCGACGTGAACTGCTCAATGCTCATTGATACCATGGTTGTCATACAAGATACCTACAATCAGAAGCATCCAAAGTGAAATTTATCGCGCGCATCCATTCTCTCTACATTGTAACTTTATTATTATTATTTTTTGGCTGCCCATATCTGGCCAAATCCCATTTTCTTTCTTCGTACCTCAACTACACAAGTGGTATCCAAATGTGTATGTAAGTACTTACATAGGGCTTAAGAAGAAATAATTAGTGAAACTTTAGAAGTTGCCGGTAATAGGTACAAAATAATTTCCTATTAGATTTCAATAAAAGAGGGGACACAAAGAGCAATAAGCTTAGGAAAGGTGGAGGCATTGGGATGAGTCATTCTTACAACTCCAGAAAGATGGCGTTAGGAGTTTGAGCTTTCATGTACCATTACAATAGCCTTTTTTAAAAAAATAAGAAATTGGACTTTCTAAATGACCGTTTGGATTATCATTTGGAGATTGTTTTTTAACATTATTTAAAAAAAAAAATTTTACAATATTTTAAATTTTAATGGTATTTTTTAAACTCATGATCCAAACGGATTATAAGAGTTCGAAGTCTCATCTTAAAAAGTTAACATATTAAGCGGAATAGTCTAATATTCTTATATAAACGTACGATTATTTTCATATTTAGATGATATGACATTAGGGTTTATTTAATCATTGAAAGGTTTAACATGTTAAGTTAGGTAGTCTAATACATATAAATCTATAATTATTTCATATTTAAGTGAAATGGCATTCGGGGTTTATTTTTACCCCCTACTAATAGACCAGATTGCAGCCATAATGGCTATCAAGCTTGCTTTACTTTGGAAAACATAGAAATTTTCCGAGCTCTGTGAAAGGGAACCAAACGCTTTTCTCTGATACTAAATGTGAAGAAACTATCTTTGGAGGTAAGCATATAACGTGATAAAAAAGAAATGCAATCTTTTGGGATTAGTCATTAACTAATTAGGAGTAAGTCTAACTCAAACAAAAGGACAGTGTGTAAAAATCCAGAATTTTGTTGCCATAATCAGAGATTGGGCCGCCTCTCTCCCTCTGAAAAAGACTTTCGAATCTAGTTTTTTCTTTTATTTTATTTTCTTTTTTACCTTTTTCTTTAGTATCAACCAGCAAATGTGCAGACTTAAAAGAATAAAGATATATTACCACACGACATAAAAGAACCAAGAAAATGGTCCTTCTCTTCTGCAAAGCCCAATTATTTATCTACTTATTTATTTGAGAATAGTTTTCAAACATGATTAGATTACCTTAAGGTCATATTAAGAAATAAATTAAAGAACATAGAATACTTAATAGAGAACTTAATTAAAATCTAATGATTCATTTGTTTTTTTTAGCATGGGTGTCCCCTAAATTCATTGCACAGCCATTTTTTTTATGCTTAAACTTTTAATTTTGATAATTTGTCCCATAATCTTGAAAGTAGGTATGAAAACACCTCTAATTTATAACGGTGTTAGTTGTTTCAAACAAAAGTCGACCCATAACTTGCATATATTCATAACTAATGGCATATATAGTCATTTTTTAAATCTATTTTAATGAATCCTTTTTGGGTTTAGGTTCACTAATTAAGTTTAACATTGAAAATTTAAATTAACTTTATTTTAAGTATGAATTGAAGGACTAAAAAAGAGAAAATTAGAGGTCAATAACTGTGGAAGAATTAATATCATTATCAATTGGAATGTTTTGCAATTCATTTTTTAGTTCAAGTGAAAATTTTCTAAAACTATAAGTTTAGAGTGTTAATTATAAAGGTGTGATAATTTCAATAACCATCGAAATTTGATATTGTTATAAATTGAGGGTGTGTGGCTATACATTTTACGTTCAATGGAAAAATTACTGAAATTAAAAATTTGGGTTGCATATTATAAATGTGTGATAAATTTAAGAAGTAAAATTTAAAAATAAAAAAAAAACACTGTTCATATAACAACAACCTAAAATAGGGAGAAAGAGTCAAATAGTATTTTTATAGAACATAATAATAACTTATAGCATAAAATTTTAAATATAGTAATAAATAGCGTAATTAGATTTATGATTACACACAATATTCCTCCTCTCTCTTTCTCACTCTAACTTGAAACTGTGCATATCCATTATGTCACTGGACCTTACATGACGTCCCGTCGCCAGACCTCACACTTGGGATTTGTTCATGAAGGCGAGGGCCAGCGTCACAATCTTTTCCGTGGTGGCCTCGTGAACTTGTCCATGGAGATCGTTGTCTCTGGAAAAGTCGTTGACTTGAGAAGAATATTCATATTATTATTTATCGTAAATTTATTATTTACAAAAAAAAATTATGAATTTACCAGAAAATCTATTAATTTATTAGAAAATTTAAGAATTTATTTGTAAAAATATGTTATAATTTATTATCTTTTTAAAAACATGTTATCAACTTCAAAAATACCTATAAAACATATTTTATGTTATAATTAGTTCCCCCTGTCAAAAAAATTGTTTTTTCTTGTCCCGTTCCACGTAATACTCTATTTAATTAATGGGCTTTTTTTTTTTTTTTTTTTACCCCCTTAAAACATATCCGTCGTATCCCTCTGTCATTGGTGTACGATGTATTAATTCCTGAAGCTGCCATGCTTCTTCCTTCCCAATTCCCATGTTGGATGGTCCAACTCGAAGCTCATCATCACTGAGTTAGTACACTTGCCTGTTTCTCAGGGGCATTATTGAGTGATGATATTTTGGAGATTCCTCAATGTATCCTTTTTCGTACTATTTACCGGATTGTTCTTTTTTTTTTTTTTGGGTACTAATTCCTTAATGTATCTTGGTTCTGGTTCAAGCATTTTGTCCAGATTACATGCTTCACGAGACCTTAAACGAATAAAGTTACTTTAGGAAGTCCAACAAGTTGATAACGCAAGACACGTGGTGTATATACTTCCAAGGCGTCCACTTTTAATTACAATAGAATCCACAATGCAGTCCGTTTCTGGTCCCCATATATAATTTAAAAACCAGGGACAGAGAGAGAGGCAACTCATGAGAGAATTTTTTGTATAATCTCTCTTTATTTTTATTTTTTTGCCACCGGTGGTGACATAGTAATGAGAATAGTAATGAGAACGTTTTATTGGTGCTTTCATATCTCTTTTTAAGTTATGTCGTACGTAAAAATGTCCTTAATTATAAACTATGCATTGATGGATTCTTTTAATCTTAAATCGATAGCTGTTGAAAACCTAAAGTTATAATACTCTTTATTCTATCAATGATCTTATAAATTATTAAAATGATATCAAAAAAAGAGTGTGAAGATACCTCCATTTCCCTTTTTATTAAGGAAAAAAAAAAATACATGGAATGATTGTGAGGTTAAAACTTTGAAAGGATATTCACAAATCCTCGGATGCTAATTTTTACACATTTACCAAGGCAAATCACAAGGGTTGTTTCTGCCAAAAACATAACATATATATGTTCAGCCCTATTTGCTTTTGTTGTGAAACATGCAGTATCCTGACTATCTTTTATATATTGGCGAAAACAGAAAGTAATAGACAATTTTAGTAATAAATTATAGCCCCCGTGAATTGGCAATATTGGCGTCTTTCTCCCCATCCTTATTTTGTTCTCACATAATTAAAGTCACATCATATGAATAAGCATGATCCTACTACTTACTACTTACTACTTACTCTCCGTATAAAAAACATGATCCTAAATCTATGATATATATATATAGAGAGAGAGACAAGATAATCTCTCTCTCTTTCTCTCTCTCTCTAGGATATATATATAATATGTAGGTAATATGGTCCAAATCACACATGTTGTAGCAGTAATACTAGACATAGTTTTGTACCTCTGTTGGCTGTCTGTAGCTTTTCTTTTGCCGGTACGTCTTTCCTGGAAGCTACCTTCTTATGGATTTTGATAGGAACATGACCAATCCAATTCTAATGTTTGTACCATATATATATATATATATATTGTAATATAGATATATGCATTGTGTATGTGTGATAGTGAAGGCGGAATCGTTTGCATATATATTCGTACTTCAAAATAATATATAGTGCAACTATCATTTATCTTGTAATTGAATTATAATCTCTATTAATTTAACATCTAACTCTACTATAAAGTGTATATAGAATTCCAATTCCCTTATACTCTCAAACTCAAAAAAAAAAAAAAAAAAAAAAAAAGACTATCATGTAATTTTTTTTGCTTAAAAAAATGATAGTTATGCTAAAGATATATATATATATATATATATATATGGAACCGCATGTCCAATAATCCGTCTAATATAAGCAATAGAAACATGTACGTGTTCCTTAATGACCATATATGCACATGAAACATGAACTCTTAGCTAGCCACTCGCGACGTATCAATTACGTATTTATGTATTTTTCAGCCAAAAAAAAAATGGAAAAAAAAGTATCTATGAATATATATACCTAGAACAGGAAAAAAAAAATCGAGATTACTATTAACATGATAAATTAATGAGCTAACTTCAACAATACATTTTCCTTTCCTTGAAGTACTTTACATTTACAATAATTTTTGTTTTCTTTTTTTGTTTTGTTTTCTTTTGGGTAAATAACAACATTATTTGTTTTTTTCTCAGCGCTGTACCGTAACTTTTGCTACATTAATTTCTGTCTAAATGTAAAGGTACCACCACCTTTAATTTCTTTTTTCTAGTCCCCTTTAAATATAGTATAATATAAAATAAAAAGTATAAACTACCTTTCACTACCACACCACATTCTTTAATTATATGTATATGTGTGTGTGTGTGTGTGTGTTTGTGTATAAGTTTATGTACTTTGTACAACTTGTGGTGAAAACACTCGTTGAGAAGGAAGAAGCAGCAGACAGACAGGGCTGCTGCTTCCATGAAGTTACGCCCATGATTTGTCACGCAAGGCTATTTATAGTACCAAATGTGTCCTCGCTCCTCCTTCACCACACAAAGTTCGTACTCACAGTAATGTATATAAGAGCGCAAACAAATTATGAACTGAAAAACAAACACATATATAATTCGTTACAACAAAAAATGACACAAAATTTTAAGTTCTAATCATTTATTAACGTGTGTACATATATATATATATATATATGCATACACACACAAAACCTATAAAAATGGACCACAGTTCTCTTCGCTGTTACAATGACCTATCTACAATCTTCATCATTGGTCGTTCTAGATCACCAAATAATATAGACCATATTCCTAAAGAAAAACAAACAGAACACGTCGAATCCTTTCTCATAAGTACAGAAACGTCGTATGTGCGCGGTAATAAATTGTGACATGTAAAAATAAAAAGGTAATATTTATTGCACGTAACAATAGTGGCGTTGATAAAGTATAACAAAAAAAA
>JAFMPE010017886.1:0-15975 GCA_024759925.1 Ficus religiosa | reverse complement strand
GAACTTAGATGGTAAGAAGAAGGCAGAATTTGTAAAGCAACTCCATGAGAAAGCACGGCTCAACTTAGAGAGGAGAACCGAACAATACATCAAGCAAGCAAACTAGGGACGTCACAAGCTAGTTTTTGAACCCGGTGATTGGGTGTGGTTACACATGAGGAAAGAAAGATTTCTGGCACAAAGACATTCTAAGTTGCTACCCCGAGTAGATGGTCCTTTGCAAGTGCTAAAACGAATCAATGACAATGCCTACAGACTTGACTTACCTAGTGAGTACAATGTTAGTGCTACTTTCAATATTACTGACTTGAGTCCTTTTTATGTAGGCGATAATTTGAGGATAAATCATTTTCAAGAGGACAAATCATTCTCAATAGGGGGGGAATGATGAGGATATCAAGGCTGCAAGGAGTACTCACAAACTAATTCAAGTTCCAGTTGGTCCAGTGACGAGAGCTCGAGTTAAAAGATTCAAATAAGAGTTAAATAACTTAGTCTGAGGAGTTCTAAAACAAGAAGAAAGTGTGCTCACTACTAATGGTGAACAAAGATTGATTTTACTCATTAAAGTTGATCCGGAAGAGAGCCAAAACTGATGTGGACATTTTTGTTTTCCAAGGTTGAAGTGGACATTATTTTTCCAACAAAGAATCAAGTCAAGATTACTTTTGCAAATGTTCAAGAATTCAAAATTTAAAACAAGATCTGATCAAGATCTGATTTCTTTGTAATCTTATTTTAGTTTTAAGTTTTAACTTAAAATTTGAATTTAATTATGAATTTGGTTTTTTTTTTTTTAAGATAAATCTGATTTCTAGGTTTTTTAGGCATTTTTATCCTTAGGGGTAGATTAGGAATTTTACAAGTGTAATTTCAGCTATATAAGGCTGACTTTTCAAATTATGGAATAAGTTTTTTTATGGTTATTCATATTATGAGTTCTTCTTCTTGAGTTATTGAAGAAACTTATCTAAACTTATCAATGATTCCTTGTGACGTTCAAATCGACTTATCAAACGGACTTTCCATACCCATTTGTGGCATCTTTACCATACCAAAGTTCTTGTGTTACTAAGCAACGGCTAGCAGTTTCCTTCAAACTTGAAAGATCTTGGGTTGTTGTTTCCAAATTTAGTATCGAGTTTCATCACGTTATTGGCGTGGTTCATATCAAAGTACTTTCTTGCGCTTAATGAATCAGGTTTTGCATCCTTTCATTGGTAAAATTCATTGTTGTTTATTATGATGATATTCTAATTTATTGCAAAAGTTTGCATGATCATGTCTCACATTTGAATTCAGTTTTGGATGTGCTTAGAAAGGAAAAGTTATATGCTAACCTCAAAAAGTGTACTTTCCGCACCAATAAGCTTGTTTTCCTACGTTTTGTTGTGATGAGGACATCAAGGCTTAAAGGAATTCTCACGAACTAATCCAAGTTCCAGTTGGTCCGGTGACGAGAGCTCGATCTAAAAGATTCAAAGAAGAGTTGAATAACTTAGTCCAGAGAGTTCTACAACAAGAAGAGAGTGTGTTCACTACTGATGGTGAACAAAGACTGATTTTACTCATCAAAGTTGATCCGGAAGAGAGCCAAGGCTGATGTGGATGTTTTTATTTTCCAAGGCTGCAGTGGATGCTATTTTTCAGTAAAGAATCAAGTCAAGATAATGTTCCAATTGTTCAAGAAGTTCAAAATTCAAAACAAGATCTGAAGATTTGATTTCTTTGTAATCTTAGCCCCCGTTTGGTTGGGCAGTTCAGACTCAATATTTTGAGTCCAAACTAAACTGGGAGCGTTTGGTTTTTTAGTCCATTTTGAACCTTTTACTGAATCGTAATAAAGTGAAACGGATTGCCTTCACCGTTCTCTGCCCACCCACATGAAATTATTCCTGAACCTCGAGAGCTGGAACTGACCTAAAGCTTGTGCGCTGCAAGCTACCTTCAACCTGTGCCTTCTTCCCATCTTCAAGTTAAAGCCTACAAACTACTTCCTCTCTCCCCATGTGTTAATTTGAAAGTTTCTAGCCCCTTGGCAACCATCCCCTCCGGTGAACCAACTCGCCCCCACCCACCGAAAGAATTCTCCCCAACCGCCGGCGACCATCCCCTCCAGTGAACCCATCGACGGTGCCCCCCACGAACCCAATTACGATCTACCTTATCTTCCCTTCCACGTTGAACAATCGGCTACCGCCCCTATATGTGAGTTAAATTTTTTCACTTTCTCTCTCTAGTTTCTTTTTCCTGTTTCTCTCTATAGTTTATCTTCCCTCCCCAGCATAATCGGTTTTAACCTTCTCCTCTCCTCTCCCGGGTTTTGGTTTTGGTTTCGCTGTTGGGAACTCTTCGGGAATATGAACATTTAAAAAAAAAAAAAAAAAAGGCCAACAAACAACCAGATACACACGCAAAAAAAATTTTTTTTTCCAGTTTATGATCTGACGGTACATGAAGCTGGCTGCAATGGCTGGCCTTGACCTCTAAAAGCCGACCACCATGGCTAGCCTCAGTCCTTCCCCCCCGAAAAAGAAAATAAACAAATAACAAGAAGAATAAATTATGAAAAGTGTGAGATCATCTGGGAGGAGAATAAATTTACCAAGATCCACAGAAAATCTACGTTTCTGGGCAAACATAGGGGGAGAAAAAAAAAAGAGGAGACATGAATAAATATCTCTCTATTTCTTTTCCACTTGTCTGCATGTTCCCGAACTCCACCATCTGCCATGCTTTGCTCTATTTTTTCAGAGAGAGAAACGTTAAGAGAGAGATAAAGACAGAGATAGGAATGTGTTTCTCAACTGTGTTGGTTTGGTTGAAATGGTGGGTGAGAGCATTAAAAAATTTATAATAAACATTAAATAATATTAATAAAGGTCGGTTTGGATATGTGGTGTTCATTTTTTCCCTTTGGCATATTTTCACACGTTTGATTGGCAGTACATTTGTTTTTTATTATTATTATTTTTGTTTTTGGCTGGAAGGCAGTAGCCAAAGTAGATGACACTCATTTTATGTCAAAAGCAAATTTGTCCCTTGCTTGTCCGAACTCTTCACACAATCAAACGCCAGAAAACTTTCCTAACATTTTCAATATTTTCATGTTACCTTGTTTAACGGTAAAGAGTACACCCCACCTACACTTTTTTTGTTCAATTTTCTTTATAGTATTTACTAATAATTATAAGCTAACCCTATATATACATAATAGATATTCTTGAAACCAAAAGAGGAGGACGATGACAGTTTGGGTGCGTGAAGAAGAAATATATATATATATATATATTAATAGATCAAAATCAGATGCAGAAAAAGGTACTGGGATTTTTTTTTTATTTTCTTTGCCTCTTTCTTAATTTGTGAACTCCCGGGTAGTGCACTCAGTTTTTTTGCTGGTGGAGACCTCATCAGATACTATTTACGACCCCAGTATCTTATAAACTTTCTTTGTTCAATATTACAGTGAACAAAGTTTATTTATATTTTTGTCCTCTCTATGATATCTTGTTATTTGTCTTTTTATTCCTTTTTTTAGTTCTTACTTTCAGATTCGGTTTTGTCGGCGGCACATGCGGCGAAGACTGTGGTCCGCGAAACTATCTCAAATTAGAAGGCTCAATACCCACTATTTTCGAGTTTGGAAATCAACAGCATGAGGCGTTGCTTCCTGCCCTAATCCACCGTCAACCACTATATACTCATCCTCCGACTCGATCTCGGTAACCGTACTTAAAACTTCTTTACATATTAGCCAAGTAATTAGGATACAATCTTATGTGTGTTTGTGTATTTGATTCCAGATATGTTTGGTATGTTTGGAGTTTCTATTACTTTGCAGTCTGAATTTTGGTTTTGTGGTGTTGTACCTAGTATTTGACATGCTTCGAATAAAAGATACCAATTAAATGTTACTGAGCCAAAAACAATTTCCTCTTCAAAGAAAAGTTATAAATTTTTTTGTTCAATTTTTGTTATTGAATTCGTTAAGGAAATGCCTCGTAAAGCGACGGGTGAGACGTACTCTTGGGATAATGCAAAGGAGAAAAAACTACTTGAGAAATTGGATGAGTATCTGTCCTACAGTAGTGGCAAATGGCCATCACTTGATGTATATGATCGATGGGCCGCCAAATTTAATTCTGAATTCAGTGGAGTCCCTGCACATGGATTAACATTATCTCAAAAAAAAAAAAAAAAAAAGAAAGGATGAGAAAAGTATATAGGGGGTGGAAGGTGTTGCAAGTCCGGACTGGCCTTGGATATGATCCGGCCACCGATAGAGTCACTTGCTCGGATGATGCTTGGAAGAGCTTTATCCAAGTAATTGCATTCTCTATCTTCGGCGATCTACTTTAATAATTAAAGTCGACCCTTTTTACATGCGAGTATGTTGATCACTTTTTGTTTGCAGGTGCACAAGGAGTGTAACCATCTTCGCTACGAAGGACTTCGAAACAAGGAGTTGTATTATAATGTTTTTGAAAAAAAGCATGCTGCTGGCACGTTGAGATACAGGTCAGTGACGATGCCAGGTGATAATAATCCGTACGTGGAGGAGTTACTGTCCATGGACACATTTGGCACCGATCGGGTGCCAGATGAGGTTCTAACTCCCCCCAACTGTTGTCGGCATGCCGACAACCTGCAACCGGCCAACGAGGCCGGCCCGTCGCGTGCTAGGGGAAGTACTGGTAAGAGAAGGCAAAGAGATGCCACGAATGAGATGACTTACGTGGCAATGCAGGAAGTAGTCAGCCATTTACGTAGTCGATCGCACTCACGAACCAGCACCGATCAAACAAATGAAACGGATCACTTGCTGATGTGCATGAATTGCATGACCGGGATGGGTATTCCACCATATGAGCGGACGATCATGTGGCACTACTTCCTTTCTAATCCACAAAGTCAGCGTACCTTCCACTGACTCACTGATGACGATAGGTGCTACATTATTAACTCCGTTGTTAGGCCTCAGTCGCCACTAGCCAACTAACTTTCTTTGTCTATTTCGATGTTTTTTTCCTTATGTAACGTTTTTCCAAACATAACAATGACATTATTATTTATATTAAATGTCTGACAGTTTATTTATTTAAAACATTAACTTTGCATTTTGACATTTTTTTTTATATTATCGCCAATTTAGCTAACATTATTTTTTTTATATCTATGTATGTTATCGTATAATGGTATTCGAACTAATTAAACTTGTTTTGGTAACAATTTATCTCTACCAGCAAAACCAGGGAATTTAGCGAGATCCACATCATTCTCAAGATGAACGAGTATAGTTCCGCATCCGAGCACGAAGAAGATGACCGATCGTTAGAGAACGAGCTAAGCGACGATGACAATTTTCTTCCTATGACAGTCTTAGTCGTGGCTGCGCATAGGCATAACAGATGAAGAGATCCACAGCCAATGCATAATTCAAGCCTAACTGGCGCCAGGCATGTGGAAGAGGTATTAAATGGACATGAAGAAATAATTCAAAATTTGATCTGTATGAAAGCAGATACATTCAGACAACTTAGTCAGCTATTAGGTAGTAGGGAGTTATTAAGGCCAACTCGTAACATGAATATCAATGAGTAGTTGTTCATCTTTTTATCAATTTGTCGACAAGGTGTAACCATCAGGCACGCATCTTATTTGTTCCAGCATTCTAGAGAGACAACTTCACGTTGGTTCACCCACATGTTGGAGACTATTTGTGCTCCAAAGGATGAATTCATCAGACCGCCCAACTACACAGAGGTTCAATCTTGGATCATGAAGCACTCCCACAAATATAGGCCATGGTTTGATGTACGTTATCGATGCCATCTTATAATATCATTGTTTTAACAAATGATAACAAATTTGAAACTCTACTATTTTGTATCTAACACGTGTTGTTAATGATGGTAGCCATATTCAACACTTACTTCTTCGTGCAGGATTGTATTGGTGCTATAGATGGAACACACGTACCATGTGTTCCATCTATAGCAAATGCTGAAGCTTGGATTAATGGAAAAGGTGTCTACTCCCAGAATGTATTAGCCGCCTGTTCATTCAATATGAAATTTACATACATGTTGGCTGGATATGAGGGATTATGTCATGATGCTAGAATGTTGCAAGAGACAATAGCATTTTATGGTTTCCCAATACCGCCACCTGGTAAGATCATCTGTCACCTGATATGACTATTTAAAAATAAAACAAGTAATATGTAAAAAAACAAAAAAAAAAATTGGGATTTGTGTTGATACTACTGTTTATTTTCCAGGAAAATTTTACGTTACCGATTTGGGAAACACGAATAAGGATTGTGTCCTTAGTCCATATTGACAAGAAACGTATAATATACCCGAATATCGAAGACGTCGCCGCGGACTTGGCAACCACAGGGAAATATTTAACTACACACATTCATCGCTGCAGAATTGTATTGAGTGAACTTTTGGTATGTGGAAAGCTATATTTAAAATACTTAAACGCATGCCCCAATATCCCATGGACAAACAAGTGATGATCCCAGTTGCTTGTGCGATTTTGCATAATTTCATAAGGATGGTACAGGTTGAGGATCCAATTCTTGAGGCGTATGCGACAGATGGTGAGCCAGTAAGTGGACACATCGATATTAACGTAGATTACATTTTGGGCGACAAGGAAGATGATGCAGGCCCAAGTATAGGAAGCCAGCAAAATGCATCGGAAAGGGGTTCAATGAATCAACTGAGCGATGTGCTGTCCGATGCGATGTGGGACAGGTATCAACAAAATCCATGGTACAGGACCACTTGAAATCAAGCCTAGTTTTATCTATTCAAACCAGATTATGATTGTAAATATGATGTTATTTTTATATTAGCACCTTTACTTAGCAACTATGAACTTTTGTTGTTGTATTTTATGCATATGTATTAAATATTGTAAAAGATTTTGATTATTGTTTTTTTTTTTTTTGTGTTTTAATTTCATATTATTTTAATTTTTCTATATTTCCATTGACAGCCTATAATGGAATGTTAAATTTGAGTTAAACTTTATAAATTAAAATTTTTACATCTAAACAGGACCCTAACTCAAGTTAAACTTTTCAACTCAAACTTTTTAACCAAACACTCAACTTAAGTTAAACTTTTCAACTTAAACTTTTTACCAAACACTCAACTCAAACTCTCAACTTAACTTATTTCGAACTGAACTTAAAATTTCCAACTCAAACTGGTGAACTAAACGGACCCTTATTTTTTAGTTGATGCGAATAAGGCTGAAAATCCAAGCGTACATGACGGGGAACTAACAGATGGGCTTAGAGGGACTCAAGGACAACACCCATGTGATCCATTAAGCTTGCCAATTGGGCCAATTACTAGACTTAGAGCCAAGCGATTTAAAGAAGCATTGAATGGGCTGATTCAAGAAGTTTGGACTCAAGTAAATTCATGGAGGCCCATTTGATGAGGTCATGGCTAGCACAAGAGCATGGAATACGGGTCCAATTCAAGTTCCTATTGAACCGGTTACAAGAGCACAAGCCAAGAAATTTCAAAATGCGTTAAATGGACTTATTCGAGGGATTTGGGCTCAAGCATGGACATGAAGGCCTATTGAGGGAGATGAACGTGTGGACAAGCCCTTAACAAGCATGATTCAAGTTCAAGAAAGTCAATAGGAGAATCTATGCTTACTTTCCTTTTTTGGCATCTCCTCTGGTTTCAAGCTACAAAAAAAGGAAAAGGATTTGTCAATCAAGGCTGAATTACTATTTACTTTCCTTAATTGGATTTCGGCGCGTTTGCTGGGAAGGAAATATGATTTGTGCGCGTTTGCTACTTTCTACTTTCCTATTTTAGTTCTACTTTCCTAATTTAGTTCTTTGACTGTTTTCTTTTCCTTATTGGCATGTAATAAGCTGAAAATTAAGGGAATAAAGTCAAAATTAATTCTCTTTAATTGAGGTTGAAATTAGGTGGATATTTCAACTTTCCTTTAAGTTTTTTTGGCAAGTTTGCTTAGGCATTAGGCTTGAAAATTCATGGCCTTTGTTCTATAAATTGTACCTTTTTCATGGAATAAGACAGATCATTAATCAAAAAATTGTGAGAATTATTTCTCTTTGGTTCTTTGAAGAACTATTCAAGCTTATCGGGATTTTCCGTAGCATTCACCAATGACTTATCAATCAACCCCTTCCATAGTTGATTGTGGCGTCATCACCATACCAAGGTTCTTCCCTCTTATAGGTAATGGATCGCGGTTCCTTCTATTTGAACCTATTCATAGAAATGATCTTGGAGACCTCCTCGAATACAGGTTTTGTCATTTGGTATTAGAGCCTAGGTTCTGGGTCAAGTTTATCTATCCTTTAATTTATTTGTTTTTTCTTCCTCTGAATCCTAGCTTATTTTAGTTTCTGATTATATATATAAAAAAAAAATGAATTCAAAAAAAATTCGTATTAAAAAGATTCGAATTCAAAAAAAAAAAAACGTTGATTCATGATTAGGAAAGATTCAGTGTAATGGAATTGTATTCTTGCTATCAATTCATGTACTTCTTGTTCCATTCAAATCTCAGTCTAGTTTCTTCACTTCTAAAAGTTAGAAATCACTTTGTCATCATTTTAGTAATCGTATTCTAAATTTTTGAGATTTTCCTTGTTTTTTCATCTCGAAATCCGTGGGAGAAACTAATTATTATTTATTTGTTATTATTACTTTCTTCCTTTGTGTGTCTTCATTTCTGACCATTTGAATTTTCTTGGGGTGAATTGTTGCTACGAATTTTGAATGTTTTTTGGTTAGTTTCAAAAGAACTGAAAGAGAATTTTCGAGTGGAAAAAGACAAGAGTGGTGAGAACAATAGAAGGTGAAAAGCCACGTATTTTTTTGAGAGAAAACATGAGTGTAGAGTGATTCACATTCTTGAGTGTAAACACTTAAGAGAGAGAATTGTGAGGTCATTTCTTTCTAACCTTGTTTTGCAGCAATCATGCCTCACAAAAGCATTGCCAAAGGTGTTACGGAATTGGCTGATCCAAAATTGTTTATAGAGACCATGATGAGTGAGATGAGGCATGTGATGGGGTTGGAATTGGAGCAGGTTCACAAATGGATAGATGAGATGGAGAATACATGTGTGGAGCAACCGCAACATGGCCCCAATGTGCATAGGAGGGAAAGAGTTCAACCGAGACATGTAGCAAAGGACTTTGAGGAGTTCAATGAGGGCAGTTTTGAGGAAGAGGATGATAAACACTCAGTGGGCAGCGTTAGGAGGTTTGGACGAGTTAGAAGAGATAGGAATAGGGAAGATAATAATTTGAGCAGCATTAAGATGAAGGTGCCTTCCTTTCACGACAAGAATGATCCCGAAGCTTATCTAGAATGGGAAAAAAAGATGGAGCTTGTTTTTGATTGCCACAACTACTCCAAGGTGAAAATGGTAAAACTTGCACCCATTGAGTTTTCTGACTATGCTATTATTTGGTGGGATCAATTGGTGTTAAACAGGAGACGGAATAGAGAAAGATAGGTTGACACTTAGGAGGAGATGAAAACAGTGATGAGGAGGCGTTTTGTTCTAAGTCATTATTACCGAGATTTGTACAAGAAGCTGCAAAGACTCACACAAGGCAATCGAAGTGTCGAAGATTATTACCAAGAGATAGAGGTAGCAATGATCCGAGCAAATGTAGAAGAGGATCGAGAAGCCACTATGGCCAGGTTTTTGGTAGGTTTGAATCAAAAAATCGCCAATCAGGTGGAGTTGCAAAATTATGTGGAGTTGGAAGAGATGGTACACATGGCCATAAAAGTCGAGAAGCAACTTAAAAAGAGGGGTACATACTCGAGCCGATAAGCAGAACAAACTCCTTGGAAGCCAACCTATCCAAAGAAGGAAGAGAAGCCACGGCCAACCCTAAGGCCGAGACAAAGCCTTCTTCCTCAACTTTCAATTCACAAGGTAAACATGACTCTACTTCCACTCGTAATCATGACATTAAGTGTTTCAAATGTCAAGGCAGGGGTCACATATCAAGTCAATGTCCGAATAAGAGAGTCGTGGTGTTGCGAGACAATGGTGAAATTGTGACCGACAATGAAAATTCCGACACCGACGACATGCCACCATTGGAGGACATTTCCGAGGAGGAGTATTCAGCCCTTGATGCATTAACATTGGTGGCAAGGAGGGCATTGAGCTTTTAAGCAAAATAAGTCAAAGAAGTGCAGCGGGAGAACATCTTTCACACTAGGTGCTATGTCAAATACAAGGTATGTAGTGTGATTATTGATGGTGATAGTTGTACTAATGTCGCAAGCACAACAATGGTGGAAAAATTGGGACTACCCACATTGAAGCACCCATGGCCTTACAAATTGCAATGGTTAAATGATAATGGTGAGATTAGGGTGAACAAGTAGGTGCTAGTTGCATTTCGAATAGGTAAATACGAAGATGAAGTGTTGTGTGATGTAGTACCGATGCAAGCAGGACACTTGTTTCTAGGGTGACCATGACAGTTTGATAGGCATGTGAAGCATGATAACTTTACGAACAAATACTCCTTTGTACTTAATCAACGACTAATCACTCTTGTACCATTGACACCGTAACAAGTATATAAGGATCAAGTGAGATTGTAAAAAAAGAGTGATCAAAAGAAAGAAAGTAAACAAAAGAAAACGAGTGTAAAAGAGCGATAGGCCAAAGAAAAAAAGAGAGAAAAGGATTTGTAGATTTGGCCTTTGAGAGAAAAGCAGAGAGAAAACAAAAGAATTTTAATGCAAAAGCCAAAGAAATTAAGCGAGCAATGTTTTCAAACCGGCTGATGATTGTACTATTATACAAAGAGGCATTTTTAAACACTAACGAACTTGACCCTGCTTTGCTTAGTTGTGTTGTTTCTCTGTTGCAGGAATTTGAGGATGTATTTCTGGACGAGGTGTCTGATGGTTTGCCACCAGTTCAGGGAATAGAACATCAAATTGATTTTATACCAGGCACTTCAATCCCAAATCGACCGGCTTATAGAAGCAATCCCGAGGAGACAAAGGAGCTTCAAAGGCAGGTTAGTGAGTTTATGAAAAAGGGACACATGAGAGAAAGTATAAGCCCGTGCGCTATTCCAGTCTTACTCATGCCTAAGAAGGATGGGACATGGAGGATGTGCAGAGCCATTAACAATATTACGGTAAAGTATCGCCATCCTATTCCTCGTTTGGATGATATGTTGGATGAATTGCATGGTGCTTCTATGTTCTCAAAAATTGATTTGAAAAGTGGATATCATCAAATTTGCATGAAGGAGGGAGACGAGTGGAAGACGGCTTTCAAAATAAAACAAGGTTTGTATGAGTGGTTGGTAATGCCTTTTGGCTTAACCAATGCGCCTAGCACATTTATGCATTTAATGAACTATGTTTTACGTGCATTTATTGGCAAGTTTGTTGTTGTGTATTTTAATGATATACTCATTTATAGCAAAGACTTGGACCAATATGTAGTACATTTAAAATCTGTTTTGGATGTGCTTAGAAAAAAAAAAGTTGTATGCTAACCTCAAGAAGTATACATTTTGCACAGATAAGCTTGTGTTTCTTGGTTTTGTTGTTGGTGCTTAAGTTATACAGGTTGATGAAGAAAAGGTGCAAGCCATCCAAGAGTGGCCGACTCCAACTAGTGTGGTAACGTACAGAGTTTTCATGGACTTGCTAGTTTCTACCGATGGTTTGTAAAAGATTTCAGCACTATAGCTGCATCACTGACTAAAGTGATCAAGAAGAACGTTGGGTTTAGATGGGGAGAGGAGCAAGAAAAGGCATTCCAGTTGATCAAGAAGAAGTTGACTAATGCTTCATTGTTATCTTTACCTAATTTTTTCAAAACTTTTGAGATTGAATGTATGCTTCAGAAGTTGGAATTGGTGTCGTTTTGATGCAAGAAGGGCGACCAATGGCATATTTCAGTGAGAAGCTGAATGGGGCAACTCTTAATTACCCAACTAATGATAAAGAGTTGTATGAATTAGTTCAGGCATTAAAGACGTGGCAGCACTACCTATGGCCTAATTAGTTTGTGATTCACACCGATCATGTGTCCCTGAAACACTTGAAAGGCCAACACAAGCTAAACAAGAGGCATGCTCATTGGGTGAAATTCATAGAGACATTTCCGTATGTCATTCGCTACAAGCAAGGTAAGGAAAACATCGTTACAAATGTGCTTTCTCACAGCTATGACTTAATCTCAACTCTTGATGCTAAATTGCTGGGTTTTGAACGTATTAAGGAGTTATATGCTGATGACCGTGATTTTAGTGCTGAGTATCAAGCTTGTGAGAGATTTACTAGTGGTAAATACTTTAGGCATGAGGGATACTTGTTTCGAGAGAATAAATTGTGTGTGCTGTGCCTAATTGTTCATTAAGAAATTTGCTAGAGAGAGAATCCCATGGGGAGGATTAATGGGACATTTTGGAGTTGCTAAGACCCTAGCTGTTTTGTAGGAACACTTCTTTTGGCCACATATGAAAAGAGATGTTGAGATAATTTGTGGTAGATATATCACGTGTAGGCAAGCAAAATCCCGAGTGCAACCCAATGGTTTTTACACGCCACTTCCCATCCCTAGTGAGCCTTGGACTGATATTTCATTGGATTTTGTATTAGGTTTGCTTAGGACAAAACGTGGATGAGATTCAATTTTTGTGGTTGTGGATAAGTTCTCTAAAATGGCACACTTTATTCCATGTCATAAAATGGATGATGCCTCACATGTTGCAAATTTCTTCTTTATGGAGGTCAAGAAAGCAAATGGTATACTTAAGACAATTGTTTCAGATAGAGATGCTAAGTTCTTAAGCTATTTTTGGAAGACTTTGTGGAGTAAATTAGGTACTAAGCTGTTGTTTTCTACTACTTGTCACCCATAAATTGATGGTCAAACCAAAGTAGTAAATAGAACTTTGTCAACTTTGTTGAGGGCTATCATTAGTAAGAACATTAAAACATGAGAAGATTGTTTACAACATATTGAATTTGCATACAACTATACTGTTCATTACGCTACTAAATTTTCACCCTTTGAAATTGTGTAGGGTTTTAATCCATTAACTCCATTGGATTTATCTCCTTTACAAATGACTGAGCATGTCAATTTGGATGGTAAAAAAAAAGCCAAATTTGTTAGGCAGATTCATGAGAAGGAAAGACTCAACATTGAGTGAAGAATGGAGCAATATGCAAAGCAAGCCAACTGTAACACCCCCACCTATGTAGGACCGTTACCATGCTTACTTAGACTAAACCTTGGTCTTAAATAATTAATCTTGCTACTTGTACCACCTTTTGTAATGCCCCGGCCATCCATATAGGACTGAATATGTAAACGTGGGCCGTTACTTTACGTACTTAACTTACTTGTCTTACTTAACATGTTTCTAATGCTTAAGCTTTCAGAAAATTTCAGAATAAATTCTGTTTTTTTTTTTTTAACTTTAATTTTAAATCACAACTTGAAAACATCACATACCTAAAATGTACATACTACTTAATCATACATATACAATTTCATAATTAAAGAGTTTGCGGAAAAACTTGCGTAGTGGTATCCCATACCGCCCTTCACTTGCTGCATCGTCTCCATGGCCCACCAAGTAAAGCTGCAGGCATCCTACCTACAGTATGAAATATACTGTTGAGCTTTCACCGAATAAGTACAAACATAATCTCAAAAAACACGTCAACATCATATAATTTATGCATGATCCATTTATGATTGATTAGGAATGTCTTATGCTCCATTATGGACTTAATCATGAACTTATTATCTTACTTAACATATGAGCCCCTTGTGTATGTACCGATTGAACGCATTCCACAGAAAGTTAAGGTTTGCAAGGTCTCTAATAATTATAGGAATCATAAACATAACCCTTCACGATCTGGCGGAAGGTTGATTATACCCTCACGCATTAACAAGAGGTTGATAATCATATCTTAAACTTGAAACATGTATCCTCCACGATCTGGCGGGAGGTTGGTACGACACCTTATTTGTCTTATCTTATGACTTAATATGTTCTTACCATGTGGTTTAATATTAGTGAACATACCTCATGATGTCACTATCTCATAATGTAATATCAACTGTAACACATACGTACACATGGCATATCATGGCATATCATAGCATAGCATGACATATCTTAGCATAGCATGACATATCTTAGCATAACATGGTTTGACATGGCATAACATGACATAACATGAATTATGCTTGGCTTAATGTGGCTTGGCATGGCATAACATGGCATAACGTGGCTTATGCTTGGCTTAACATGACTTAACATAGCATACATGGCATAACATGACTTAACATAACATAACATGGGATATCATAACTTGACATAGCACAACATAGCATAACATGACTTGACATAACATAGCATACATGAAAACATGTCATATACTTGAAAATAGTTTACTATTTTCCATACTGTAGGTGAGGTTTGTACTTACCTGATGTGTTATGTCTTAGGTTTTGTTACTCCAAATCAGGTCGCAACAACAAGTTTTTTTCCTACTATTTAAAAAGACATAGGATAAGGATCCTATAAATCATAATCATAAAATTTTAGTAACCTAACCAACATCCTTGAGAAATCTTAGTTATATATCCCCCACACATGCCTATGACAACTTACTGGATTACTAAATGTAACCCTAAGGTTTTAGGCTCAACTGACATACTTAGTATCTTATTAGGTTACATTGGGTAACCCTTAGTGTGAGCCTAAGTCAAACTTGGGTCAATTTTTTTGGGTTGCTAAAGCCCAAATTCATAAGTTATATCCTATTGGGTTACTATAGGTAACCTTAGGCTCTGGGCCCAAACCAGTAACTTGGATGTCCTGCCCAGTTACCATCGGTCATCATTTTGTTATCAAGTTATTAAGATAACTTGTGGTCCATATACTTATTTTTTCTTTGTCTTGGAAAAACTTAATACTTTATGTCCATTTATATACAAAAATCCTTGTTCAACTTATGACTCTTTAAGTAAGGCTTGTAAAAATTATTAAGTGTTGCAAACTACCTTTGGAACAGTTTTCCACTGCCAATGTATCAGTGTATGTGGAAGAATTTCCTTTTCCTGCACTGTTTTAGGAAATCTTGTGCAGGAATTTCCTTTTTCTTGCATAGTTTTTGGAATCTAATTTTTATTTAAAAATCTATGTTGAATCTGAAAAAGTTTTCTGCATGAAAGTTTTAGATCTTGAAAAACCCTACAACTTTCATGTTTTACTCAAGACCCAGTTCGGACTCTAACCTACTCGTTTCCCTTGTTGAACCTTCCTGGCCGTGAATTAAGTCTAGGCATGACCAGGTTCGGATTTTTATAAAAACCAAGGCCATTAGAGTCTTATTTTTGAAAACTGTCTATGTCTCCCTCTAGGAAAATCCCTTTTCTACAATTTTCATGTTTTAAGTTTTTCCAAATTCGGCCTCTAAGGGCCTCAAATCTGATTTTCCAGAAAACTGGCCAGTTTTACCCGAACTGGCAGTTTCTTCCCTAATTCCGTTTTTACATTCAAATTACATGCACACTACCTCAAACGGTCGTAACTGTGTACCTACGATAAACATGCAGTGTATTCTAACGTAAAACCTCATCGTCATACATCCATGCATACACATGCAAACCCTTGGGTGTTCTTACACCAAGTTTGGGTTTGTAAATTTGGTTTGCATAACCTAACTTATTCTATCATTCATGCATAACCTACAACTTCTTAAACATATTGGGGACATATAACAAACACTTACTAGGCATAAACATAAAGTACATAATTTTAACACATATTATCATAAACATGCATCAAACAATAGATCAAGCTCACTAAAACCCTAATCAAGCACATACTAATCAAACTAAACCATTGCATGAAAAATAAAATAGAAA
>JAFMPE010017775.1:1994-33795 GCA_024759925.1 Ficus religiosa | reverse complement strand
TCCAAAATCCTCAAATCCAGACAAAATAGGAGAAAAATTCCACAAAAAAGCACAGGAAAATTTTTGTTCAAAAATAATAATTCATGAAAATGAACAGAATTTATTAAGTATTGGAAAAACTCACGAGTTCTTTTCACCTTATAACCTTCTCATATTCTTGACCAAATTTCATTTTCCTTCTTGACGAAATACTCAACAAATCAAAGACCAATGGAAAAGTCCATCACTACAAGTTAAAATTCTACGGACCATATTAATTATAGGATGCTCCACATAGGAAGAAAAAAAACTACTATTTGGTTGCTTAGAAAATGCAGGGAAAAAAAAAAACCCTCTACTATTTGGTTGCTTGGAAAATGCAAGGGAAAAAACCCTCTCTGTTTCGTTGCTTAGAAAATGCAAGAAAAAAAAGTCCCTTTACTGTTTCGTTGCCTTGAGAACGCAGGAAAAAATAAACCCTCTCTGTTTGGTTGCTTAGAAAACGAATGAGAAAAAAAAACCCTCTGCTGTTTGTAAGCAAACGCAGGGGGGGGGGGGAACCTTCTACTATTTGGCTGCTTAGAAAATGCAGAAAAAACCATATACTGTTTGATTGCTTAGAAAACGCAAGAAAGGAAAACCAAATGAGCCCTAGAATCATGAAATTACCTTATGCTTTACACACGCTAGCCCTAGAACCACATGAATGAGCTCTCTTTGTCCTTGTCTGATGAAGAAACAGCAATCATGAAAATCTGCGGGAAAAATTTTTTGAAGATGAGCAAAAGAAATTGTGAATCTAAGAAGAAAATCATGAAAATGTGAGGCGAATCGTGAGGAATATAAGAAATTGACTGAAACGAGGAGAGAGAAAAACCTAAGAAATTTTCAGATCAGGAAAAGAAAACCATGGACAAGAGTGGAGAGAAGAACATGAGGAGCTCGGGATTGTATTATGACGTGCTTCTTCAGAGGATACTCTAATCCCCTTAGAAGGGGATTGGGTCATGAGCCGGGTAACTCATATGCAATCCAGTCCTGTAAAAATTTTGAACCAAACAAGAGATTAAATTTCCTTATCCCAATCCGGGTCCTAATCCCCCTTAATCTTGTGCACCAAACATGCCCTAATCCATTTTTATTAGATGACATTTAAAGTTATTTTTCAATAGTTTAAATTATCGCTTTTCTTATCTTATGTAAACACATGTATAATACTGACAGTATTGAGTTAATCTATTAACGGAATTTTACGTTTAACTTTATCATAAGATGTTGAGTTTAAGCAAGAAAACTATATGGGGGTGTGTATAATAGTAGTAGTACTTTTTCCTATGCTATCCTTGATCTTGTTTTGCTTGGCTTGCAGACCATAAATGATTTGCCGTTGGAATCACACAGGCTGGTTTGTCCAAGTATCTCAATATATAGAAGAAATGGTGAGCTTTTTGTAATTTACTTCTGGGATATTTGTTTCTTCAATTAATTTTATAATAACATTATTCACTGCAAGAAAGCCACAATATTTTATTTTATTTTTTGAAATGGAAAGCCACTCTAATTTGTCTCTGCATTTGGTCTGTTACATATGTATAGTCTATCTATCTATAACTATCTTAAAAGAGTGAGTTATTCAAAAATTTAGTTAAGTTGTTTTGTCTTTTTATGATGATTATTTTTTTAAACTTTTTTGCTTGGAACTTTTTATTTTTTTCTTGATTTCTCTTTTTTTCCCTTTTAACTTTTTCTAAATTTGTCTCCCTCTCTCACTCTCTCTTTTGTTCTCTTATTTTTTATTTTTATAAAAAAAATTTTATTGATTTACTTTGTTAATCAAATTTGTTCCTATCAAAAAAATATTTCTAAATATGTATTTACTTTTTTTTGATAGCCTAACATATGTGTAAAAAAAAAATTTAACCAATGTTAATAAATATTATATCACTATAAACTTTGATATTTATGTTTATAAAATAAAATTTTAATAATTTTAGTATGTGTGCGCTTCGTACGTGCAAAACACGTGATTTCAACTAGTAGGTGAGAAAAATGATTATAAGGGGCATTCGACACCAAAAATAATCTTCCAAATAAAATTTGCCTCATATCTGATTTGCTTATCAACATTAGATGATCGGCGGGAATTCAGGTTACTTAGTTGTCACTAATTAAATATATACTCTAACTCTATATGGCATTAATCAATTTGGACATATATTATTCATGTTCGTAACTATAGGCTCTTTATGTCCTCTCTCTCACTCTTTAACTTTTTTTTTTTTTTTTTAAATGGGGAAATTGGGTTACTCCTGCCCTTCGACATTGGATTAAGGGATGACCCATTGGACTACATTCGCAACGCCCAGAAGACCATTGATCGAAAGAAGAACTCCCTTTAACTTCTTGTCACTTCTGCTTTTGCAAATTTGGTTCTCAGATTTTTTGGCATCAAGGTATCTTTTATGCTTCACATTTTCCAACCTATAAACAAATTATTTAGACCCAAAACTATGGACCGTCCAGCCCGATTCATGCTATATTTGTCTACAATCTACATGATTATTTTTTGTCCTCAACAATTTATGGTCGATCGTGTTTGTCTAGATTCGAGCACTAAAGCAATGTTGTTGGAGAGTAATATGATAGGTTAAAACCAATAATCTACCAGATTAATTTTTTGAAATCACACACAAATAACCAAAAACCTCAGAGAAATACCACAAAATCATGCATTGAATTGATTTTTGTCACATTTGAAAAAAAAAAAAACTCTTAGAAGAAATACCATAATATGACATCATAAATATCATTTATCTATTTAATTTAAAATACCAATTATAATTATTAGTTGGTATTCGTGATATACCCACTTGGTTTACTAATTGGTTACCGACCGTCGGTGAGTTTCCGATCGGTAACCACAGCTGTCAATGGCTAACCAGTTGGTTACAAACTAGTAATTATTTAGTTACCAACTAGTGACCACCGCCAATGGCAGTTGATAACCAATTCCTAATCAATTGGTTACCGACCAGTAACCAGCCCCGCCAACTAGCAATTAGATAGTTACTGACCACCAACGAGTAACCAGCTGATTACGAACTAGTTTTCAGTTGGTTACCATCTGCAAACTTTTGATTCCGCCATATTTTCCAGATTCCGTCACCATGATATATTAAAAAAAAAATTAACAATCCAAACACAGAAAAAATTTCAAAATCCACCAAATCCTATAAATAAATAAATAAAAGGGAGACAGAGAGAGAGAGAAAGAAACATCAAAATCAGTCTAAACAACGATATAACGGCAACGAGCAGCGCGCAAAGGATAGCGAGTTCGATTGCCTCCTTGACGAGCCATTGTCACCTCCGATCATCGCAACAACCGGAGAGAGCTCCAATCGTGCATGTGCTGTAGCTCTCGGTCGCAGCTAAAAGAGAGAGAGAGAAGTCCTCACGGAGGACAAATCTGGAGGCAACGGTGCAGTCGTGGCGGCAAAAAAACATGAGATGACCCACTACCACGGGTTTGAGCTACCATGGCTTCACAAAGAGTGACACCGTTGGGCTGTGGACAGAGTTGGAGATCGGCGTTACCGTCGTCACCAATTCAAGGAGATCGTCAAATCGCAATCCTCATGGTATCTAAAGTGAATTTGGTCGAGTCCAACCCGAAGGAATGTTGGATTGACACCAGTGCTGCACGGCACATTTGCTTTGATATAATATTGTTCACTTGCTTCAAACCAATTGAGAATAAGGAAAAGTTGTCCATGGGAAATTCTGCTATGTCATAGATTAAAGGTCAGGGCAAGGTAGTCCTGATGATGACTTTTGGGAAAGAGCTGACTCTGAATAATGTGTTGGATGTACTGAAAATCCATAAGAACCTCGTGTTCAGGTCTCTGCTTAACAAGCATAATTTCCACATGGTATTTGAGTCAGATAAAGTAGTTTTGTCTAAGAATAGAATGTATGTTGGAAAGGGCCATGTAATTTGATGGGCTTTTAAGCTCAATGTAATGACTATAAAGCCTAAGAATATTAATAAAATTAATAATTCTTCCGCTTATTTGTTTGTGTCTTCCAATTTGTGGCATGGTAAACTAGGACATGTTAATTATGATACTTTGCATACATTAATTAATTTGGATCACATTCCCACTTTCCAAATTGATTCCAAACATAAGTGTGAAACTTGTGTTAAAGTAAAAATGACAAGGTCATCTTTCCAAGAAATTGAAAGGAACACTGAACCTCTTGATTTGGTTCATAGTGATGTGTGCGCTTTAAAATTCATACAAACAATGGGTGGCCATAAATATTTTATTACTTTTGTTGATGACAACATAAAATACTGTTATGTGTATTTGCTAAAAAGTAAGGACAAAGCTATAGTAAAATTTGCTCTCCATAAAAAGGAAGTTGAGAACCAACTCAACCGAAAGATTAAGGTATTAAGAAGTTACTGTGGTGGTGATTATGAGGTACTGTTTGGTGAATTTTGCACACAATATGGAATAATTCACGAGGTCATGCCACCTTATTCACCTTAGTCAAATGGTGTGGCTGAAAAGAAAAATCGTACCTTAAAAGATATGATATATGCAATTTTACCTCAGAACATGTAGGGGGGAAGGCATTTTGTCTGAAAATTACCTTTTAAGTAAGGTGCCCTGGAAGAAAGAAGACAAGACCCCATACGAATTATGGAAAAGAAGAAAGCCTTCGTATAAATATTTACAAGTGTGGAGATGTCTTGCTAAAGTGGTCGTACCTATACCAGAGAAGGTGAAAATAAATCCGAACACAATAGATTGCATTTTCATTGGCTATGCACATAATACTAGTGCTTATTGATTTCTTGTGTATAATTATAAAATCCCTGATATACACAAAAACACTATTATAAAATCAAGGAATGCATCATTCTTTGAACATGTATTTCCGTGTAGGTCTAAAGTTAGGCCAAGTTCGTCCAAACGAACATATGAGACTATTGTTGTGAATGACGGAAACCAAGAACAAAATGTTGAAATTAAGGATAAGCCTAGACATAGCAAATGAGTAAAGGTAGAAAAATCATTTGGTCCATATTTTCTAACATATTTGCTAAAAGGTGAACCTCAAAGCTTTAAAGAAGCTGTAAACTCTTCAAATGGTCTTCTATGGAAAGAGGCCATAAAGAGTGAAATTGATTCCATTCCACAAAATCATACTTGGGAATTGTTAGATATATATCTTCCTTTCGGATGTAAACCACTAGGTTACAAATGGATTTTCAAGAGGAAGATGAAAGCAAATGGGACAATTGACAAGTCTAGACTTGTGATCAAAGGATATAGACAACGAAAATGTCTTGATTACTTTGACACATATTCACCTGTGACAAGAATAAATTTCACAAGGAATAAATTCCATAAGGATGATACTTGCAATTGTCGCTTTGTGGAATCTTGAAATGCATCAAATCGATGTAAAAACAGCTTTTCTACATGGAGATTTAGAAGAGGAAATTTATATAGAACAACACGAGGGTTTCTCCGCATTTGAACAGGAAGGGAAAGTCTGTAAACTGGTGCAGTCTTTGTATGGCTTGAAATAAGCACTGAAACAATGGCACTAAAAGTTTGATAGTGCCATGTTAGCCAACAAATTCAAGATCAATGAGTGTGAAAAATGTGTATATGTTAAAGATACAGAAAATGGCTATGTCATTTTATGTCTTTATGTGGATGATATGCTCATTGTTGGAAGTCATGACAAGATGATCAAATCTACGAAAGATATGTTGAAATCAAGATTTGACATGAAAGATAAAGGTCTAGCTGATGTGATATTGGGAATTAAAATCTCAAGAACATCAGATGGACTTGTACTGAGTCAATCACATTACGTGGACAAGATTCTTAAAAAATTCAACAAGGATAATTTTGGTGTGGCCATAACACCGTTGGAAACAAGTCTTCACTTATCCAAGAATAAAAGTGAGAACGTCTCTCAAGTAGAGTACTCAAGGGTGATTGGGAGTCTAATCTACTTAATGAGCTGTACAAGACCAGACATTGCTTACACAGTTAGTAATTGAGTAGATACCAGACTAATCCAAGAGCTGACTATTGGAAAGCAATTGTAAGAGTACAAAGGTACTTGTGGTATACTCGTAGTTATGGGCTGCACTATATCAGATATTCGGCTGTACTAGAAAGGTACAATGATGCAAATTGGATATCTGATATAAAAGATTCTAAATCTACTAGTGGATATGTATTCACACTAGCAGGAGTAGCTGTATCATGGAAATCCTCTAAGCAAACTATTATAGCCATATCCACAATGGAGTATGAGTTTATTGCATTAGACAAATGTGGAAGAGAGGCTGAATGGCTACGCCATTTCTTAGAGGATATTCCAAGGTGGCCAAAGCCTGTGCTTGCCATATGCATACATTGTGATTGTCAGTTGGTTATTGGAAGGGCACAGAGTAATATGTATAATGGTAAGTCTAGAAATATACACCGTAGACACAATACCATTAGACAATTACTCTCAACTGGGGTTATCTCAGTTGATTATATAAAGTCAAAGGATAACATTGCAGATCTGCAAACCAAAGGGTTAAATAGATAGTTAGTTGATAAGTCATCGAGGGGAATGGGCCTAAAGCCCACAAAAGATTAGGTCAATACAATGGAAACCTAACCTAGTTGACTGGAGATATCCCAAGATCTAGGTTCAATGGGACAACCTAGTTGTAAAGACCAAGCTAGATCACTATGGATGTACCCTCCAGTCCATTCCTATGTTGAAAACAGTGATACCCATAAGAGATAGGCTAAGCTATACTTTTAATAATTCTTAAACGTCTGGAATCCAAGCGGAGTAATGCAAGTTACTCTTTATTAAGAAATCACCAATGTGAGAGAGAAGTGGGGCAACTTCAAAGGAGAATTTTGTTGGGTGAAATTCTTTAGAAACTCTCGCAGAACCAAGCAAGATGTCCATGGCCAAAATGGACATAACAGTGAGAACTGAATTATGTTATGAAGATTCCTATGTGAGGTATATTATCGTTTACACAAAAGACAACAATTCAAAGATATCATGTCTACTGGTCAGTCAGTAAAATAAATATACTTTCATAAGGAAAGGTTCAAAGGGTGTACGCTCAAAATGGTAAAACGGTGAATAAGAAATTAACTCATAAAAGTACACTTATGAAGTTGGAAAAATTAGAGAAAGGAATTAAGGAAACTCCTGTTCCACATGGGAACTCCGCACGAGCTTCATTTTGCTGCATGGTTTTAAATTGGCTTTACTTTTTTTTTTTCTAAATTAAATTCATAATTGACTACAATTACTCCATGGAGGTTACTGTTGCTAATCTTTAAGCCTCAGAAAATGTTTCTAATTAGTAGGAATAATACCATGATTAATTCCAAAAGCATGAAAATGTTTGTGACAACTTATAACACAAGTTAAAGCTATTGTAAATGGCTGAAACGTTTGGCTTCCAGCAAGTTAAGCCATTGAAAATGGCTCAACTATTTTATTTCTCACATGAAGGCCTATAAATTGGCATCCATTCTTAGTCCAAAACACAACACATGAAAATACAAAGGTTTCTTTTCCTTTCTTAGTGATCTGAATCTAGGTGTTTTAAAGTGATAGAGTTTGGGTATTTTTTTTAAGTTCGTCGGAGGCTATAACATGATGCTACATTGCCGCTTGCAAACCGTTGTATCCTGGGAAGCAGACGCACCGATTGATCCTCAAGCACCGATGGTGAGGATGCGAATCTGTTTTAAGGAAACTGTGTAGTATATAAACCTTGGTGTTCATCGACAATTTTGAATTTTGTTTTCATGTTATTTATATAATTTTGTTGCTAATAAATTTCTTGATCATTTAACTTTTAATATTTGTTGGTTGTCTTTTTCATATTTGGCTAACAGTTGATTCCACCACCAACTGATAAAACTAATATAAAAGTGGGTTTTCGACAAATGAACCACTAGAAATCACAATTCTTCAGCTGACAAAGAAGCGTGAAATTGGTTAGCATGCAAAAATAAATAAATAAATAAATAAATAAATATAAATAAAAATTTAAAAATAAAAAAATAAAAAAAAGAGAGAGAGAGAGAGAGAGAGAGAAAAGAGAGAGAGAGTAGTGAACCAGTAGAAATCAATTCTTCAGCTGAAAAAGAAGCGTGAAATTGGTTAGTAGGCAAAAAAAAAAAAAAATCACAATTCTTCAACTGACAAAGAAACGTGAAATTGGTTAGCACGCAAAAAAAAAAAAAAAAAAAAAAAAAAAAGGAAGGAAATATAGTAGTAGTAATAGTAGTAGTAGAAATCACAATTCATCAACTGACAAAGAAGCATGAAATTGGTTAACATGCCAAAAAAAAAAAAAAATCACAATTCTTCAGCTGACAAAGAAGCGTGTGTAGGAGTAATAGTAGGAGGAGGAGGTTCTTGGTTAGCATGAAAAAAATAAAAATAAAAATCATGCATATCTCAACTGATCTTCCTATGATCTCCCTAAGATAAAGAAATTTAATGTTCTTCTTAGCATTAAAAAAAATGGGAAAAAAAAAAAAAGAAAGAAAGAAAGGAAGAAGAAGAAGAAGAAGAAAGAAAATGAGTTAAGAGAAGAACGTCTTTCAGTTTCAACTGATAAAGAAATGTAGTAGTAGGAAACGTTCTAAAGAAATATGGTAGGTGGAGGAGGAACTTCTTGGTTAGCATGAAAAATAAAAATAAAAATAAAAATCATGCGTCTAAACCGATCTCCCTAAAATAAAGAAGCGTTCTTGGTTAGCGTGAAAAAACAAAAAGACAAAAAAAACCAAGAAAATATATTAAAAGAAACCATACAAAAATTGGGTAATGCTTAGAAAATAAAAATATCGATTCATTTAAAGCAATTCCATTAGGCTGCTCAAGTTGATTGCAAATGCCATTGTGCCTTATCTCAAAGTCTGAAGTTGATTTTAATTCTTTATCCCAAAATAAACACCCACAAATATTCTCCCCCACCCCAAAATTAACTTAAACATAAAACTTCATATATCATTTTTCTCTTATACTTATTAATTACCCTTAATTTCTATTCATAAAACCCAACAAGGGAATTCCATTATTATAGCATCTAAAGATTGAAAAATCGACATTTCCACTGATATTTCCGTAGAAATTTCCGTATTTTGGAAGTATCAATATGGAAATAGGGGTGCCGTATCTTTTCCGCAAAATATCCGTAAAATTTCCATGGAAATTTTCATAAAATCGATTTTTTTACAGAAATATTGATATCCATGAAAAGTGTAATAGTAAATGAAAAAAATCGTGGAAATTTTCATGGAAATATTGACAAAATATCCGTAATAGATCAATCATAATATTATTTTTATCTTTTGACCTAGTAAAACTCATGATTTTTTTAATTCAAGCACAATTTTTTTATATATGAATAGACAGTAGAGATTGAGAAACATATGGCATGTCCAGAATTAAATGAAATAAATACTCAAATGTCATATATTGATATCGATGTTATTTACACTAATAAGATATTGCAATTACTTTTGAATAATGTAAAAGCTTTTTTAATATTAATATTTTCTTACCATGTAAAAAACAATGAATGTAATCTACCTATATTATGTTATGTTTCAATGATTTTACTTAATTGGTGAACCTCAACTTATTGTTACTGTATTGTGCTCCATTCTTACCATGTAATTCATCATATACTTAGTATTTAATTGAGAGTTTTTTTTTTTTTTGAAGGTTTTAATTGAGAGTTTCATTTACCTTATGTATTATTAACTATTTTAAAGTTTCATAAAATTTTATTTAAAAAATTAGTATTTTAAAATGAATTTTCACATTTTACATCAATTTCCACCGATATCGATATGTCCGTAAAAGTTAAGTACCGATATTTCTGTAAATATCGATGGCATCAAACATTTTCACTTTGTAATTATGAGTTTAAGTTTAGATCTCCTAAATCTACAACTCCATATTAGCCATAGCCACGCGCGCTCTTGAGCTCAAATTTTGACTTGAAGATTTTTAATAAATAACTTATATATGTTAGAAATGCCAAACTAACTCCTAACATGTAGGTACTGAAATTCCCTAATTATGTTATGTGTTATCTAGCCTTGAGCAAAACGATGAAATAATTCACTAAAAAAAAAACAAAACAAAATAATCGCAAATGAAAGCAGGGCAAGACAGAAAGGAAGAACCACTGTTCTCTCTGAGTTCACATTTTCTAACGGTGGTCACATCCTTTATTCATTTTGCGGTTCACTTATTTTTAATGCGGCGGAAAACTAATAGGCTCGTATAATTGGTTTGAGTTCATGCTATCAATCAATTGCGAATACTGATAGCAAGACAACCATGTTTTTCATATAGCCAGTTACGAATACTGTAAATCTTTCAAAATTTTTCCCTCTAATATATCTGTTTTCGCCTCCTCTTATTTGAAAGAATAATTAATTTTATGTTTGCTTCTCGAAACTTTGAATATTGTTACAAATGCCCATCGAAATTTTAATTTGTAACATCCATTTTTCTTGAATTTTGAAAGTTTACAAATTTTTCTATTCTATTAGTTTAGTTAATGGAAATTGAGGAAAAATCACAAGTTTGCCTCCTGAATTTTCGGTCTTTATCACAAATTGCAGTCGAAATTTGAAGCATTAGCAAAATTTTCCCTTCTATTAGTTTTGTTAAAGAAATTGCACCACATGTCGTACAAAGGTCAACATTAATATAGTAATTTTGTAAAAACACAAATCAATTTTATAAAATTTCTCTTCCAAAAAGAAAAGGAAAAAAAAAAAAAAAAAAGCCCTCTATGTATTAAAAAAAAAAAATTCTTCAACTTTAAAAAGAAAAGGACTAAAAAGAAGCATGTAAACACATCTCCTCATTGGACGGCTTACTGCCACCAGCGATGACGGTATTCCCTCCCTTTAGCCCAAGCTTGCTTCACGTCCTCCTCTCCCGTCCCAAATTTGCATCGCATTCTCCACCTTGTCATTACGCCCTCTTCGCCCCGCATCTACATCACCACCTCCCACCCCTAGCCCGTCATCACCCCACTCCCCCAATCCCTCACTTGTGACACCCTCTCTTTTCTCCTCCCTTCTTCGTGCACGAGAGTGAATAAGATTTTTTCCTAACTCCGACTAAACTGTACTTTTTCAGTTGAATTTTTATCTTTTTTTAAAAAGTCAACTTAAAAATTTCAACTCCAACTAACGATCTAAACACAGACTAAGGCTAATTAACTCTTTAATGTTGTTAATAAGGGATAAAATTGTCGTTTTATATCTTTTTAGCTCAGTCTCGATTTCATGTATTGACATGTGACAGTTCTATTAATAAAACTAACATAAGGGGAAAATTCAGTCATTTCAAAGTTTGTGGACAATTTGTGAGAGAGTTCAAAATGCAAGAGGTAAACATAGAAATTGTCCTCAATTTCTGTTAAGAAAACTAAAAAAGCAAAATTTATAAACGTTTCAAAGCTCAGAGACAAAAATGTTGTAAATTTTAGTTTATGAGGTATTTTGTGATAATGTCTGAAATTCAAAGGGCAAACGTGAAGTGTGTCGTCAAAAGAGGTTGGAAGGACATTATTAGGGTTCATTTTGTAGACTTATTATGTGCAAATAACACAACTTGAGGACATTTTTTTTTTAGTGGATACATAATTATCTTCAAAAAAATTGTAGGCTGGGGCCAACAATACAGAGAGGACAAAATGTTAGTGATACTGCCCTACCAGCTAACTATTAAACAAAATTGAATTTATGAGTCTCAATTTTCTATTTACCAACACAACTATTTTTGGAAATCAAAAATTTATAAATCTTTATTTTTTTTTCTTTAGTGGGATTGAATATCTTCCCATATTGCCCCCTCCCTAATTTTAATGTTTTATTTTTATATCTATTTTTATACAGCGGTTCAATATAAAACCCTACGCATGACATTTTTTTTTTTTCCCCCAAATCCTACCAAAAAAAATTCTCAAGATGTATATGGTAATTTTTTTAGGCTTTTTTATATTCGTGCACCCTAAACTTATTATAGAGTTGTTTGCAATTTTGCACTCCAAACTTACAAATCTGTAGCAATTACCCCATTGATAAACAATGTTGATTTTTTTAATGAAAATTGATACTTCACTTGCATAAAGATTGTTAATTAACATAAATAAAAATGATAATTTAGGTCATGAATTAACAACCCATGTACAAATCACATATCAATTTCCATCAAAAGATTAATATTATTGTCAATGGGGTGTAAATTACAACATATTTACAAGTTCAAAATGTAAATTGTCAAAATTAAAAGTTCAGGACATAAATTGTAACTCTATAATAAGTTTAGGATATACCAACGTAAAAAAGTCATTTTTAAAAGAACAATGTAATACAATTTTTATTTTCATATTTATTTTTAGTTTATTTACTTTTGAAAGAAAAAAAAAATAATATATACCCTATTGAAGTGGAAGGTTGACTTCACCAGTGCATGGTATGTATATGAAAGAATCCACACCTAACCTAAAATTTAGTTGGAAAAATTAAAAATGAATAACAAAAACTAGTTACTGTAGGCCATAATAATTATTCTGTCTGATAAAGGTCAAGGAATACACAAATGACAGACAACACGAATACTCTTTGCAGAAATAGTCAGTTCTACCGTCTCTCTCTGTCTCTCTCTCTCAAAAAAATAAAAATAAAAAAAAAAGTTTCATCATAAAGAGAGAACTTGAACATATGCTCTACAGTGAGATAACTTGATTTTAAGTTCCACCTTTTTAACCTTATTTTTTCTTTAAAACGAACTAAAGAACTGTCTAAATTGCTTCATTTTGTGGCATAATTTAGTAGTTCAACCCAACTTTGTAAAAGCAACCTTTTCTAGTGTAAAATATGTTGATATTCTGCATCTCCAATATGCCCTACCAAGAAAATAAAACGTTACCATGACACTTTTTGAGTTGGTAATTTTTACATGCTTGTATTAAAGGGGAGTCTATTGTCACCTCTCAATCTACTTTTCTCACACATTCTCAAACCACCCACCAATCAAATTTTAAGTTTTAATTACTACTTGTTACACCCTTTTAATATTCCAAAAAAAATCCCTACAATTAAATTGATTTTTTTTTTTTTTTACTCACCAACAAAAAATAACCCTCGTTTTCCAAACAAACTCTCTCTCTCTCTCTCTCTCTCTCTCTCTCTCTGTCTTCTTCTTAGAAATCCAACATTTCATATTTTTATTTATCCAGATTTCCATGTTCTTCACAATTCCATTTGCATAATAGCAAAACCGATACTACATCTTTATAAAATAATAATAATAATAATAATAAATCAATAATGCATCTTTTGTGAGATTCATAGTTTTTCTCCGTTTGATTTGGATTAGAAAGGCAAACCGATGGTTCTGTATTTGTGGGATTCTTCACAATTCCATTTTGCAGCAAGGATATTATCAAACATATAGGGTATGGCTTTTTTAATCCTTCATTGTCAAGAATCCCTAATCAGAACCTTCTGTAACAGACAGCCATGGCGTACAACAATAGGACTTTCAAATTTCCAGCATTAAAATAGTACAAAAACAATTAAACTTCAAAGGTGTATTGGTTTTTTTTTTTTTTTTTCTTTTTCAATTATTAGAATGAGGTGTGGTGAAGATGACTTTTTAAATCACTTTTGTCCTTAAAAGTAATTTTCTTTAAGGGAGTTTAGTAATTAAAAAATTTACTAAAAAGAGGGTGAAAAAAACAAATAGAGGGGTGTTAATAAACATCCCTTATGTTAATATCACATTTATTTGCTCTCTGTTTTTTCTTCCAAGGAACAAAGTTTAAAAAGTAGTTTTTACCTTAAAAAAACAACAAAGGTGAATTCTAAGATATACATAAATATATAAACCCTTTATCAATAGACATAATTATTGATAGTCAGATTTTCATAGAGTTTACTTAAATTCTCATCTTCTTTTAACAAAAATTAGATTGGGTTACCTTTTTTGATTACCTAATTTAACATATAGCCTAACTTTTTATTATTTAAAAAAATGACCGTTTGTCATAGTAAATCATTGGTTGACTATAAAATTTGATGATTTATGTTATGGTCAATCAATGATTTATCATAATTAATTATTGATTAATTAAATTAAATATATTATATTATTAATCACTGATTGACCATTTAAAAAAAAGATATTTTAATTAATTTTCAAAAAATTTCGATCATTTGTTAAAAAATTGCTTTAAAAAAGGTTATTTCATTGTAGATCCATTTTTTTAATCTCATACTTTTTTTATAATCCGATGATTAAAAGCTATCGAGTATTTTTTTTTTTCATACCTATAGAATATTCTCTTAAAATTAAAAAAAAAAAATTTAAAAGCAGTTAGAGAGATAGGGAGAGGCTGTTGGTAGCAAGTCGAGAAGAATTAGCTTGGCGGGAACCATGATTGCCCGCCATGACCAACCACCAGGGCCCCACCTTACAACCAAACTATTATTCGATCGAACCTTCAATCCCAAGAGACTACTACCTCCCAACCGCCTTCAACATGCCGTCCTTTTCACTCTCCTTGTGCTCCCTCCTCAACTCCCCTGCGAACCACTTGTTTCTCCGCCGAATCTCCTTCCCCCTTTGTCGGTGCCCGGAATGGCGAATTCGCGACACGCCTTCTCTGTTTCTCACTTCCTTGTTGGGCTCTGTCTCGTGACTCTTTTCTTCGAGTCCGAGCTTTTCGTGTCGGCTGATGATGATAATGCTGGCTATGTTGGTGGAAATGGCATTGGCGTTAATGGCGGTTCTAGCGCCGGAGACACCGAGATTTGCAGCAATGATCTGAGCAGTTTTCTGCCTCCTCCTTATAGTAACATATCTAATGTTGTATGCAAGCCCATATGGAACACTTTTGTTTTGAGGGTAAGTCAGTCTGATCTAGATTCCGGTTCAGTTTTTTCAGTTGGTTTGTGCGTTTTTTTCAGTTTCTGTATGCCTACGTAAGTACACCAGAGTTCGAATCCTTACGTGCTCATTCTGTGGTCTAGTCGTAAAAAGTGACGTCTCTATAGACTGAACCTGACAAGAGAATGGTCGGATCCTAATAGTGTTTCACATGTGATTTTACTAGATTTTTCAATGATCGGTAGACAGAGGCGTGAGGACACCACTGATCTCTTTTAAAAAAGTATAATGGGAAATTTTGTTTTTTTTTTTAATCTTTTTAACTAAAAAGCGGCTTCTTCTTCTTCTTCCTTTTGTTTTTTTTTTATTTTTTGGGCAGTATACACAAAATGAAGAGAATGTGGTGAACATTATATTATCAGCTGTATACACCACAGGATGGGTGGGAATGGGATTCTCAAAGAATGGAATGATGGTGGGGTCCAGTGCCATTGTTGGGTGGGTCACTAGAAAGGGCCAAGCAAGAATCAAGCAATTCTATTTGCAAGGTGCAAGGAAGTCCCAAGTCATTGCAGAGAAAGGAGAATTACCACTCACTGGCATTCCTGCTTCTGTTGTTCTTCATGGCCCTAGAATTTACTTGGCATTTCAGCTGAAATTCGAAAACCACCTCGCTCACCAACCCCTCATCTTCGCCTTTGGATTCTCATACCCGAAGCACCTGCACCTGTCACAACATGATGATAAGGCCACCGTCTTGTTCGATTTCTCCGCAGGTATTGCCCTTTTCCTTCAAGGGTCTCTTATTACTGCTAGGCCAAGCCTGCAACCACTCGTTGAATAACATTTTGCTAAAACCGGCAATAGCCAATTATCTTTGCTGAAGTTAAGAATAGACTAGCCTTCGTCTTTTGCAGGTTCAGCAACTGCAGCACCGAGTGATCTAGGCCAGATGAAGAAGAACCATGGGATTTTGGCCATACTGGGATGGGGTCTACTCCTTCCTATTGGGGCGATAGTTGCGAGATACTTCAGACACAAGGATCCTCTTTGGTACTATCTTCATTCGGTTATTCAATTTGTGGGGTTTGTCTTCGGACTTGCAGCTGTAATACTCGGACAACAACTCTATAATAAGATCAGAGCCGACTTTCCCACGCACAGAGGGATTGGCATCTTTCTCCTTGTTCTCAGTATCCTTCAGGTTTGTCTTTGGAAACTAAATTTGATGTAGCTTTTTTTCTATATTTTTCACCTTGAAAATATGTCAACGCTACATAATAAGTAAGAGGAATGATAAATGCACTCACAAGTGTCGCCAGTGCACAATCTAGACAGTCAGTTTCTGTGCGGCCCACGTGAACAAACAGCCCACATCATCTACTTGCGAGTGCATTTAACATTTCTCGTTCATGTAAACACAAGTTGAGATAATTAAATTAAAAGAAAATCTAAATGGTGATTTGATTTGTTCAGATATTGGCATTCTTTCTGCGGCCTGACAAGGAAACGAAGATTCGCAAGTACTGGAACTGGTACCACCATTCTTTTGGAAGAATTGCCCTTTTTTTTGGAGCCATAAACATATTGGTGGGCATCCAAATTGGGGGTGGTAGGGATGATTGGAAAATAGGCTATGGATTTCTTCTTGGTATTATTCTCATCACAGTCATTGTGTTAGAAGTACTGAAATGGATGAAAAGGTCAGAGGACACAAAAATGGACAACCCGAACTTTCAGATGAATCCGGTACACGAGCATCGACCAACACTTTGATGATCTGAAGATGCTCTTTACTTGAATTCCAAAATGTGTGGCTGTCTCAGTGTGGATGATAGAAAAAAGACAACTAACGGGTTTTTTTGTTCAAGTTGAATAGTATGAATTTCAGTTTTCCCTTGGCCAAAGCTAACTGATCCATTGCCCCTCATTTTGTAATGTCATGGATGAATTTTCTTTGCCATCTCCATATGTAAATCCATCAAGGTTTTTGTGTTTGAGTTCTATACTCACCGTCCTGTAAAGCACGTGAAAACATTGTCAATTTTCCTTGTTATCAGTTTTTGATTGATGTTTTTGAGCAAAAAGGAAATAAATAAACAAATTGAAGTCTTGATTTGATCAAATTGTTGCTATAAAAGTTTTGGTTGCAACACTGCAAGAGATTGAGAATGAATGTAATATTGCTGAACATGTCCTAAAATTCTTCTGCTATTCCCTCCTCCCAATTTTAACTACAAGCTCATACTGAAAACACAGATATTTGTGTGCTACAAGCTGGAATCACTGTACCCGTTGATGACGGCACTAGGTCCTCGACGCCGCAATTCACAAACGATCTGCAAAATTGGGTCGGCTCGAATACCGTCTCTCCAACCAAACTATCTTATTAAATGTACGTTTAAGGTCATACGCTCGTGCTTAAATACTACTCGATTTCTGATATGTCCAATAAACTTGGTTGAACAAAGAAAAAAAAAAATACTAAGAGCTTGAAGAGTCAATAACTTCTCATGTTTTAATGTAGAATAAAAGAAAATATTCCATAAAAAATGTGGAATAAAAAATAAATTAGATATAATGGCAAACTTGATAGAGAAATATAAGTTGCCAGTCAAAAAGACAAAACAAGAAAATAAAAGGACAAAATTGGAGGTCGTATACAATTTTATTTCCCATTATTGAGCAAAATCATTGCTATGGAAATCGAAAAAACTGATTTCTCATTAAAATGCTGTGGTCCAAAGCAAGAAAATTTTCCTTGTAATGGTAAAGCAAAAATTGTCACCTCCAGAAGACGGCTGGTAGAAGTCCCAAAAGCGAAAGCTAACCTGCAAATTTGCACAACAAAAAAGTAAATATATATATATATATATATATATATTCATGCTATGGTATTTGTGGAACAACTACTCGGTCAAAACTGCATCAAAGTGGAGAAAAAATTGAAACACTCCAACATGCCAAAAGATTTACACCCCTAATAAGTCCTTATTCATACATATTTTTCGTATTAGGGTAGTAAGATTAATGCAAAGAGCAAGGATTTGCAATTTTTTTTCCATCAACACATTTGTTATATCATCATACAACGGTTCAATCCATGTTGTGAAGCGAAATCAATTTATATACACTGCAAACGACAAAACTTTAGCTTAAGTGAGAGTTGAGCTTCAGAAATGTTAATAATCATAGCTTCCTTTCTTTTTTTTTTTTTTTTTTTTTTTTTTGTGGCTAGAAAGTCATAGCAGTTATGGAAACAATAACAAGAATAATGGGTAAGGAAATAAGGTAGAATCAGAAAACTAACCCGTCGTTTCCCTCCAGAATTAAGTTTGCTCAGAAACTGCAGAAGTCTTGGATATGAAAGTCAATAAAGAAGCGATCATCAGTTGTCCCTTTTGTGTGAGATAGGAGGTTTATAAAGCACTGTTCTCTCATTAACCTGGTACATCTAGATAATAAGAATAACAAAAGGGGATTAAGTAGCACTAGCTGTACAATCTTCGCTTGGAGAAAAGTTGGTTGTCTTCGGAATATCACTCCCTCTAACTACTCTATTATAGATAACTTTGAAGGACTGTGACCCATATGGTCGACTGAGCAAACTAATCGGCATTCTAAGAGTCTGCTTTCGGTTCCTTTTCCCCCTTATCAAAATGCTGAAGGTTTTTTCACTATCCGTATTTTCATCACTCCTTCCAGCTTTTTCACTACTCTTGTTCTTTAGTTCATTTTCAGCCCCTCCCAGATTGGAAGGACCGTTTTCCTTTACACCCTCCAACCCGACTCCAGCTACTTCATTTGCATGACCAATTATCTCTGATACTTGAAGGTTCACTTCTCTCTTAACCTCCGCCACATTGTCGATGTCCACGGGCAGAATTGGAGCAGAATCATCATGCTGTACTTTCGGCTCCATTACAGGATCACCAATTGGCTCCACAACAGGTGCTGGGACAGAGAACTCCACGGGATGGCAACCAGGCCAAACCGGTCCAGAAACAAACTCCGGTGCACTCGGGTTCATCCATGTAAAATGACTGGGATGAAACGCACTGCTTGTTACAGGAAAAGTACTGCTTGGAACCGGCTGGGATTGAGTATAAGGAGGGTACATAAAGGGCAATGGTTGAATCATGTTTGGTGTTGATGGAGGAGATGGGTATGCGTGATGAGAAGACGAGCACATTGGATTAACAGCAGGTAAGACAGCACCTGGTCCTGGGTGAAGATTCATGTTTATTGGCCAAGGTGCAATAGCCGGGACACCGCCAGGACCAACAGTAAGAGTGATGTTCATGGAAACCGGTGTGGGACGTGCAATGACTGCTGAGGGGTTAAATGGAGCTGCAGAAGCTGACAACTTTTTATTGGTAAGTGTGCGACTGTCACCCGAATTTACAACCATCGCTTTGTCCTTCAAATCCTCTACCCCTGGCAAGTTGGGCCCGGGACTGACATGTGGTTCAAAACTGCTAGATGAACGCTTCTCAGATACTCCCTCCTCCTCTGGAGCAAAAGAATTTTGCAGCCCATCAATCACTATGCTATCTTCTAAAACTCTACGAATCTCATCACCACTGGAACCAAGTCCATCCACGCTCCCAAACACCATTACAGAAGGGTTTTCTTCCGTTGCATTAGTTGAAGGAGTCTCTTCTTCCTTTATAACAACTTTAGTTTCCTCTTTCAAATGATCTGTAGAATTTTCATTCTTGTCTAGAAGTATATTTTCCACCCCAGAAATGATTGTATCGGTGTTTCCTTTTCCTTCATTTGTTTCTTCTTCATATTTTCCAACATCATGTTCAGTGTTGTCCCGAATGTCACTTTGGGGCATCTCAACTTGCATCTTAGCAATAGTACCTGGTGGAGCCAATGCTACTTCCTTATAGGATGGAGATTTTCCGATACTAACAATCGGATTTTTCAGGGAACTAATGTCATTTACTGTAGAACTTTGACCAGATTCTAATGGAGAGCTAAAAACCAGACCAACACTTCGGGAATTCTCAGGCGTAGTGGTTTTAGAGGATGAAGGCATTGACTTGACCCTGTATGCTACCGTTTTAACTATTCTTCGTCCAAACTTCGTAACTTGGGAGGTATTGGTGTTCTGTTGATCCAGATAACTTCCATGAGATATTGTCCTTTTCTTCACAACGTAATACCTACTACTATTTTGAAGATTATTCTTCTCTGGAGGATATTCGACATCAGTATCCGTATGTTTCTTCTGGTAAGTATAGACTTTGCCAATAGTTGCCCGACGCTGCTTTAGACGACGCCCATAGGAGTTAGCAGATCTAGGCCTTTGAACTGGTTGCCATCCGTCTTCTCCTTCAGCATGTGCTTCAGAAGATACCTCACTGGAACTATGTGGCCTTTCCACTGTTGGCTCTTCTGAAACAGTCAAATGGGGCTCAACTGGTGCATGGGTGGTCTCCTGGATGGCATCTTCGCTGCCTTGTGGTTCAAGAGTAGGTGTCTCTTCATCCGAAGTCTCTTTCGATGTTTCCTTTGGAGACTCGTCAGAGCTTGCTACACTGATGTTTTGGTAGGATTTTCCCTTAAACTGGAGAGGAAAAATAAAAATAGTCTGATGGGATGCATTTGCAGGATATAAAGTTTAAAATAGGACAAGTATTACTTTTTTTTGGTCTTATATCTTGCTTGAATTTCAACGCGAGAAAGAGAGAGAGAGAGAGAGGTTTATTAAAGTTATGAGCAGCTGAGGCTCTAAATACCTTAGTCATATTGCTTTTTTTCTTGCCCGCCACATCCCTCCCTTTTGCATCATCACTTGGATTAATGTAATCGAGCAAATCTGATACACTGCCAAATTTTGTTGGGGAAGAAAAAGTATTAGAAAGAGAAAATGTGCATGGTAAGAAAGACAGCGCATTTCATGATCAAACTTTTTAGCTACCTGCAAAAATGAAGTGCATAAGCACAACCATGGTGACATTAAAATACAGCTGGATTGATTACCACCTATAATATTTTATTTTGAAAATAGCCAAAGATTATTCTGAAACACGTCATGTCCTAACTATTCCATGACGTTGTCTCGTGAATCTAGGAAACTTCCTTAAGGAATACAATGATCGTTAAGTTTACACACACGCGCAGGCCCAGAAAGAATAGGCAGACAGATTACAGGGTGAAATGAGCAAGCAGAAGAGGGATACATAATCTGATGGGGACAGAGAGCTCAAATATTGCTGATATTTGTGTAAAATGCATATCATAAGAGACACTGTCAACTTACCTCAGGTGGCCTTTACTGGCTATTGAGGCATCAGGCTTTCGAGTACCATTTCTTGCAGCTTCTTGCTGTTCAAAAGCCTTGGACTCGAAGTACTCAAGCCAGGCAGCAGCATCCTGAAGATTTTTGCCACAAAATTTCAACGTTGGCGTAGCTATGAATAATATTATATTAAATATGGCAACTTATAGGCATGTTAAGCCAAGAAAAAGAAGACTAGATAAAAGGTATAGCATGTGTGTTCCAATATAACAACCATTCGCTAGAGCCATGTTACAGTTCATATGTGTGGTACGACCATAGCTTTTTAACCCTACACACTATCCACTAAAAAGATTAAAAATAATGAGCACAGGATGCCACTACTCTCCATTTCTCCTCCCCGCCTGCCTTTCCTGACAACAAAACAAGAGATATGTAATTTTGTTCTTCTTCCTCTTCTCAACTCCCTATTTTTCTCATATGATGACCCCTATCGAGTAGTGCAATAACATGCTAGGAAAGATAGCTACCTGAGTACGGAGGTCATCAGGACCAAGCTTCGCTCGCAGAATTTGCAGGGTTGTTTGCTCATGTTGAACACTCAAAGGGTATGCTTCCATCAATGAGAGGGCAATTGCGATAGCATGGTAACTTGCTGCTGTCTGGAGAAGAATATTAGCCGAGATTAATGTACAATTGGAGAGGATAATAAAGTGAAGTTTCAATTTCAACCGCTAAATCAGCTAGTATAGGACATAAAATCATGATTGATTACAAGAACATTTATCCTCTACTATTATCAATCCATATCTGTATAAAAATCCATAACAAGTCCTAACAGGAAAGCCCAGGTTAAACTGTATAAAATCAAGAAAATGAAAAATTGGTACGAAACCTGAATATGGTCTGGGCCAAGTAACCTTTGGTTACACTTCAGAGCTTTGTGAAGATATCTAAGGGCAACATGCACATTTCCCAGACCTTCTTCCATCATAGCAACATTAATGTATGTTGCGGCAGTGTTTGGATGAGATGGACCACATGTTAGATGCAAAAGATACAGCGCACGCTTTACATACCTGAAGACAGCAATTATGAACTTTCAAACAGGGGAAGAAGTAAATTACAGGCAATTCATCCACAAATTAACTGGCTAATTAGCATTTTATTGCAGAAGTAAATCAATGCAATACATCCACAAATGAACAAGATATATGATTATAATGCTCTATCACCCGGCGTATTCCTAAATTTACTAAATCCATAAAAGAACATTAAAACCATAAAACTTAAACATATGTGAACTATTTTGCTGGAAATCTATTGAAGCACCATAACTAGCATGTCTGGCACAATTCTCATCCATTAACCATGGTGTAACAACATTAGCAATTAACTACAGCATTTCTGAACCAACATCATATAGGAAACCTAAAACGTACAATAATCAGAAACCAAATCAAACCAAGCTCACAACTAGTTGGTAGAAATATCCCTTCATACAGGAAAAATACATACTTGAGAGCTAGCTCTGTATGTTGGAGCCGGTAATAGAACACAGCAAGATCCCCATAGCTCTTCATCGTGTCTGGATGATCAAGTCCTAACTCTCTCTCATTGATATCCAAGGCTTTTTGTTGATAAATTGTAGCCTGATATATGGAAAAACAATTGAATTAAAAACTTGAGAAGCTCGGGCATTTCCTAGACGATATAAAGGCATGTATCTACTTTGTAGAGTGATTTTTTTTTTTTTTTTTTTAAGATTATAGAGAGTTTGATTCTTATGCATGCTCCAATAAGTAAAAATTTGAAACTAGGCATCCAATGTCTAAATAAATAAATTTTCCTGCGACATCTAAACAAGAAGGAAAATAGGTGGACCTGATTGAAGTCTCCAGTGTGGTATAAAACTACCGCAAGAAGGCTGTAAGCTCCTGCTGTCATTCGATGGTATGGACCACAAACTGCTACAAGCTTTGCAAGAGCCTGCAAGAATAAAATAAGTTAAGTTGGTAATTCATTAAACCATAGGCAAGCTCTTAAAGAACCAGATATTTACCTTAGTTCCATAAGCTACTGCATCTTCAAGTTTTCCTTTATCCAAAGCTGTTTTGGAAGATTCTAGAAGCTGCCTTCCATCCGCAGAAGAGCATGCAGCTTGCTGCACGTAAACAGAAAATGCAGCCAAATGAAAACCATGAACAGAATTAATCAATTACGAAGATATCGAAAAAAACTTTTTGATAGGCTTATGTCTGGTACATCACCTTGTGCACAGGGACTAAGCTGACAACATCTGACTTTCGGAATGGGTTTGGAGAATCCATGTCGAAATCCCTTGGAACCAACTCAATACCAACCTAGATATAAAAGTTCCAGAAGAAAAATGAATAGATTAATAACAGCCCCATTAGCTTGTAAATAGTGACAACACATGACCTAAAGCTTCTATTCTCATGCAAAATACTTTTAAGATAGAAACTTTCTTCGTGTCATGATATTTTGATCAAGTGGCAATATCTGAATCTTTGAAGCCATATTCTAATCAAAGTACCTTATGGCATAGCCCACGTAAAATTGCAAATTTCCTCAAGTCCTTGTAATTGAAGCTGCTAAGATCCCAGTCATATCGCTTTTTCAAGAATACTTCCAGCCATCTCCATACAAGAGGGTGGACATTGCAAGATTTATCACGCCCATTAACATCGGGAATAGCAAGCATAATATTCAAGGCAGCAGCTATTGATACAGCCATTTTGTTGTTCTCTACAACAGCAGAAATTACTGCCTGAAGAATGTGCTTAAATGCTCGTACTATCATCTCATGAATGCAAAGTGACTGCACATGAGACAGCTTTTCGGAAAGCTTGACCTAGTAAAGAAAATACAAAAGTAATAATTAGTCATTATGGAAGACTTATAGGATCATAATTTCAAACTTAATCTTCTCACTGCACTAAGAACAAATCCTGCACCAGTTATAAGAGAAATAAAGACTGGGCTTGGAACAATACGGAAGATTTTATTATAATGCTTTAATTGGGGCTTGTTAAGATGTATGCTTGTGTGGTAGCTGATACCTTTTTAAGACTCTATAAGAACTATCCTTTTTTAACCATAACCGCATTCACTAATACTAGAAAGATAGACAAAGCTTTCTATTTGAAGTTTAACAAGGTTAAAAAATTTTGGGAGAGGCAAACATAGAAAACAAATGCATTTTAGGTGGATTAAAATGCAAAGACATGAATTAAACCACAAAAATTCAGATTCCGCGAAAGGAACTTACAACATGTCCCAGAGAACACATTCTCAGACCCCTGGTATGCATGAAGTCAGTCAAAGTCCGACCATCAACTGGTGAAAGTTCCAATGAACCGAAATCTGCTACCTGCATTTATTCAGATATACAAAAAACAGGAATCACCATAACAGCATAAGTATAGAAAAATAATGGGATTTAACCAAACAATATTCAGCAATTACCAGTTTGGGAAGAGCAACTTCCAAGTAATACTTCTGAGATAAGTCAATTAGTTCTTGAAGAGACTGCAAAGTATGTAGTACATTAGTTCACGCTACAGAGTGGATATATGAGTTGCTATATTGAGTTAATGATAGCAGCAAAATATTACCTTGCAGTGGAGTCCAGTTTCAGATTCTTTCAATCGACCAAATGCTGCACCAGACAACAACCTCTTCAAAGCAAGCTCATTCTCTTTGGCAGTCATTTCAACCTCTATTGAAGGTGACATAGCCGTTTCAGCTTCCACGGTAACTCCATCGGCAGTAGACCTTAAGTTCTCGGGTTGAATTTTTGCATCGTTTCCGTCTAATTTCTTCTTGTTCCTAAGGGACTTAAGAGGTGTTCCAAGTCCCTCAACCTTCATCTCATTCTTAGCCTTCTCACTAGATGGTTTCTTATCTTTGTCCGTGTTTTTCTGGTCCTGCAAGTGTTGTATCCAGCAAGCTCCAAGTTCCCACCTGACAAATTGATCCGAACTAACGTCCTCTTGCTCCAATTTCACAAGACTGTCTTCCAATAGTTTCTCAACAAAAGCACGGGAAACAGAAAGCTCTTCACGTTCCAATGTTTGTGCATCTGATCCAGGCTTATTGTGTTCTAAAGCCTGTGTGTCGTGGAGTAGTAATCTCAAACTAAAAGAACAAAGACACTAGTTAGGCAATGATGATGGAAAGGATTCTAAAAATTCAATGATTACACAACCAAAAATATTCAATACACGCACAATACATTTGAATAAATGGCCAACGCATAAGGACACATTCCAAGAGTTTACGAAATACCTGCTAATATTAAGAGCGTTAGCACCACCTTCAGGTTGATCAAGGAGTTCACTACTTTGGGATAGAGAACTGACTTTCTCATCTTTACCCTCGACTTTCACAACCGCAATGTAACCACAGTATCTTACATTCACAACACCCAGAGTGGAAACATCCTGCACCCAGAAGGTAAGGCCTTATTCAATCATTTGCATAAAAGAAACACCTCAAACAATCTCAATCAGAAATAGTTTAAAATGAAATCCCATGCTCAAACATTATTTCAGAGAGAGCATCTTACATGGGCAGCAGTATTTTCATCGGCAGTTATTCCTTTCAGAAGGTTTCTTTCGACTAGATTCTTTTTATCAGCTCCAAATGCCTGAACTCCATCGATTTTAGTATCTATTTTACTGCTTGCATTTGAAGCATCTTTCATTACGGTGATGCTCAAGTGCCCTACGATCTCGGTGTGAAGGACTTTACTGTCTGCAACTGGAAAGGTTAAATCCAGCTTGTTCATTACATGCCAAATAGCTTTAATGGCTCTGAAAATGGAGACGTCAACAAATAGGCTGTGAAGAAGGAATGCCTTCCGATCTCGAACCTGCCTTTCCTCGGCTGTCTTGCAGGGCATAGATGCAATATAAGAAAACTCATTAGCCCAAGGTATCAGGTCGCTTTTCCCATCTCTTCCTAACCCACCTCCGTTTCCTCCCCAAGATTCATCCTCCACAGGAAGAGGAGGGAAAACCGTCAGCGACTGGGCTGTGATGGGTGGGACAAGCCACGTGTTGGCTCTGAACCCATAAGGAAGATTCCCAAACTGCATAAAAGGAATAAAAGAGCTTGTTGTACGAGAAAGGAAAAGTCTTTGGCAAGCACAATAACAATTAAAAGCGAGTTTGAAAACAGGAGTCAGAAACGAAAAGTGAAACCATTATCTACCTTGTTGCGCTCAGCGAATGCTTTCATGAGATCATCATAAGCCTGCAACATGAATAAAAAACCAATTCATTTAACTTCAGCCGAATTCATCATCAAGCAAAGAAAGAAGAATGAAGTAAAGAGACATTAAAAAAAAATGTATATTCAGAATGTCGAAAAGACACGACGAGGAGAACATAAAGCTTTAACTTATCAACTTAACATTTTCCATTGAAACAGCTAATATATATATATGTATGTATGTATGTATGTATGTATGTATGTATGTTTGTATGTATAAACTAACATTGTCAAAAGCTCTACTAAGCTGTCGTAACAGATCAACGAGGTTGTGGCACAGAATTCGCTGCCTCCCAACGCTATAGAACCCCTGTCTGCAAGCTTCGACATGAACAATCTTTCCATTGCAAAGCTTCACCTTTTTCATCACAAAATCAGCTCGTCAGAAACTCAATTTTGAAGTATATATACACACATACATTTATAGTTTTCAGTATGCTTGTGCGAGGCTTACTTCAAGAGAGAAAAGATGATCATCGGCCAAAATCTCGTCGACTTGCCGTCTCATCACTCTCTTTACAACTGCAAAATTCACAGAATTTCAGACAAAATCTTTGCAAAATCCAACAGATATTTCACCAAAATGTAAGTATTTTTTAGAGAGAGAAAGAGAGAGTTACATTGCAGAGGAGGAGTGAGATGAGAGAGAGAGAAGAACTCGTAGAAGGCGCCGAGCTTCGGAGAGGAGTGTGTAATGTCGGTCTCCGTGTCGACCGCCACATCTTGCTTGATCGCTGCCGGAGAGCTCCCCTGCGACTTGGCGGCGGATTTCTTCGCGCTCTTATTATTATTATCATGCGCACCCGGCGGAGCAGATTTGGCGGCGCCTCCACCGGCCGGAGACGACGACGCATCGGCGGGCGGCTTGGCGCTCTGGTGGTCCTTGCCGGCGGGCGACGCTCCGAAGCTCGTCGTACAGGCGACGAGGTCCAGCACCCGTCTAACGTGCGCCGTAGCGCTCTCGTCATCATAGTCCTCTGAAAATAAAAAATAAAAAATAAAGAAATAAAGAAAAAGAAAAAGGAGGAGAGAGAGAGTTAAACGCGTCGTATTAAGTTCGTGATAAGAAATGTCGCGGCAAAAAAAAAGGGAAAAGAAAACTGGTGAGGAGGGAGAGTATAACGACGTCGTATTATTTTTGAATTTACCTTCGACCAGGGTGAGGATGCAGGGCTTCAGTGCGGAGACGTCCACCGTATCTTTTAAACGCTGACCTCTTACCTGCAACCAATTAGTTGTTCGGTAGTTACATTCTCCTTCGGAATGTCCAATTTGACCTTTTTATTCAGTTGCCGCATAGATTTCAGGAAAAAAATTGCGTCACCAATTAATTATTTGTTTTCTTTTTCTCGCACCCTTCTTCTTTCTTTCTTTCTTTTTTTTTTTTCCCTCTTTGCGAGTAAAATTTGTTGGTTTAATTCATGATAACCACAATCCACCTTAACAAAAGCGCATAAGAAACGAGGTATTGAATCTAACTAATTATAATCAAGAAATTGAGATAAAACAACATTAGCTAAACAGTAAGTTACCGAATTCACTTAACAAGAAACATAGCAAATATTATCACCGAATGATTGAGACAAAATTCCTGATATCTTCCACGATCGATTATTCCAATGATCTTGGAATCTTATTTCTATTATCAATATTTTAGGTTTTTTTTTTCTGATTTCTATAAGGATGTGAAAAAAAATATGTTGTTTCAATCGTCAAATTTATATTAAAATACTGTTATGTTACTTTTTGTTTCAATTTGATTTTGATCAAATTTAATGATTTCAAAATATCAAAAGTGTTATTTTTTTTTTTTTTTTGTAATTTTGTTTTTTAAAGAATGGGCATGTGGGTGTTTGGTCCCTATTGCTACCATAAGTATTACGTCTACTCTTTAGAATTCGTGCCACATGTGAATAATTGAGACAAAATCTATAATATCTTCCACAATTGAATATTCCAACAATCTTGGAATCTTATTTCTATTCTCTGCATTTTGGGTTTTTTTTTTTAAGATTTCTATAAGGATGTGAAAAGAATATGCTTTTTTAATCGTCAAATTTATATTAAAATACTGCTATGTTACCTTTTGTTTTAATTTGATTTTAATCAAATTTAATGATTTAAAACTATTCAAAGTGTTTTTTTTTTTTTTTTTTAAGAATGGGCATGTGGGTGGGTATTTGGTACTAATCGCTCTCATACGTCTACTTTTTAGAATTCGTGACACATGTTACGAGGAGTAAACAAAGCCAAACCAAAACGTTTGTAATTAGCTTTTACCATGGATTCGATGATGTCACTTGTTTGCAAACGACATGTTTTTTCCGAGCAAAGAGTGATATTGTACTAAAATGAGCAAGCTAACAAAAGCCATGTTCCATGTTTCCCGGTACTTCTAAATCAAAAGGGTTAAATCAAAATGAAAAATCTCCAGCCACTATTCAACACACATTGGAAATATAAAAAATAAAAATTAAGACAACAATAATTTGTTGACTTGTTTGGTGAAACGGTTCAACTCAAACAAAACTGTACTTTTTCATATCAGTTTTTGTCTTTTTCTGAAAGGTCAATAAAAATTATAACTAGTTTTTAAAAAGTCAACCAACTCAAACTTAAAAATTTCAATTCAAACCGTTTTACCAAACGGATCCTTAAAAAGAAGAAGAAGAAGAAGAAAATATGGTATTTTTTTTTTGGTTGAAAGAAGAAAATACGGTAATTACCTCATGGGATAGTGAAAATTTTGTGATGTTGCACGTCTCTGTGTTTACAGACAATAATCGACGAACATCGATGATCCTATCCGTTGATATTCCCTGCTTAAGATTTCATTTTTAATCACACATTAGATCATAAAATGCATTTAAAAAGAAATAAAGAAATAAACTCCAGAAGCATATATAGCTGTCAGAAATAATTACTAACCACTACCAACTAACCCTTCAACTTATATATCCACTTGTTTGTTTCCAACAGTTAGCTAGTTAAAAAAACGATTTTTTTTTTTCTAATTGTTTTTCTACCTAAATAAAAGAAATTTATAACATAGGAACCGTTACTTTTCATTATCGACTGAATGAATTCTCAATATAAAACTGCTCTCAATTATAAATCTGACGATCAAAACAGTAGTTCCTGCTAATAATGAAAAAAGTACAATTCTTACTGTAGAAATTTCCGTTAGCAAATATCTAATGAAAGGAAAATTAGAAGTGGAAGAAAGGTTTTATTGTTTGGGAGCTAAATGACAGAGCAATTTAGATGCTTGCAATAGATTCCATGGCTCTATCATGAAAGTAGCATCAAGTTTTGGAGCCTATTGTTGATTTTTTAAAACCAAACAACTGAACTTAAAATACTGAATATCATATTACATACCAAAAAAACAAAAACTCCATAATGCAGAAGCAAGCAAAAGATGCCCATGTGAAATGGAAGCCAACACAGAGGACAACAAAACAGAGTGACAAAGAGAATTTTTAAGCTGTGACTTATAAACAAGTCAACTAATAAACAAAAAAAAATTATTAAAAAAAAAAAAAGAATTTGCTAAACTTAGTAGGCACAACTTTTTGTTAAATGGTTCCAACAGAAAAGCCATGAAATTAAAAAAATAATAATAATAACCTTTAAAATAACATGGGTTTCGTCAGGAAGGTTCACAGTGATGTCCATGACAACAGGAAGAACTGCAAAGCCAACAAAAAAATAAAAATAAAAAATTGTTACTCTTTGAACAAAAATGTTTCAAAAAAAATTGTTCGAATTTTTGTTCCAAGTTCATACTCTTCTCCTCCCTCTTCTTCTTCTCTCCCTTCGCCTTTCCGCGGCTGTTCTTCGGCGCCATTGGAGCTGAAACTCGAGGTCGTAGATTGCAACTATATGAAAAAAAAAATAATAATAAATAATAATAATAATAATAAAATTGGTCCCTTAAGTACATGTGTAACAAGATAATAACATGAAACAAACAACTATGAGAAATTTGACAATTCCATGAACAGAAAAAACATAGCCCACCAAGTAGTTATTGCTTTAAGAAAGCAGACATATGGATAACATTTAATACCTACTTCTCAGAGTCTATAATTCTGAAACTGAAAAGAAATAAAATGAAAATGAAAATAAAAAAAAAGGAGCCAAGTTTAAGTAAAGAAATAATTATACCAAAAGTAGCAGAAGAAAAGATTCAGAAAAGATAGACTGATTTTGTAGAAATAGTACGACTGAGATAGCACAAACTTCTGCGAGAAAATCAAGGAGATGCCATGAATGAAGTGAGGGCCTCTGAGGTGGGTTTCAGAGATTGGATAATGAAGGAAGGAAGAGAGATAACAAGTACGGCGTGGAAAGGAGGTAAGGGATTTTTGAAGGGGCAACGAAAATATGTATTTATATATATATATATATATGAATAAATATACATATATTTAATGTTATCGTGAGAAATAAAAACCAAAGAGAGGAAGAGAAGAGACATAGAGGGAGGTGGGTGATAAGGAAGGAAGGGTTGAGATTTAACGGTCAGAATGGTGTATTTGGCATTTTTTGGCAGTCGCTGGATTATACAGAGTGATTATCATTTTGTGGGTTTTATTTTCTCTTTTATTAATATTATTATTATTATTTTATCGTGGATTTGAATTGAAAATTAGTTTTTCAAAAGTTTTAATATTGTTGTAGGAAAGAAGGGCAGGCTGCACTTTGTACGTATGTAGAAGAAAAAAGGATGGGGGGTGTGGAATTTGGGCCCACTGATAACTAAAGACATCCTGTAACCAGTCAGAAAATCACAATTATACGACTTGTTTGGTTGGTAACTCATTTTAAATTAAATTATACTTTTTTTATCATGATTTTTGTCTTTTTCTGAAAAACTTTTTTATCTTTTCTGAAAAAGTTTTTTGTCTTTTCTAAAAAATCACTATTAAAACTTAAAAATCTTAAACTAAACTCATTCACTAAACAAATTCTTAAATTTTAATTACGGAAAAAAGGGAATTTCAAGGGAATTATTGGTTATTGGAGCTGAACTTTTTTATCTCTCCTCTTAGAAGTTTATTGTTGTGCTTATTTTCCTTTTATTCTTGTGCTTGTTTCAGTATAAACAAAAACTTGGAGTTGGAGAACTTACCAAAAGACAAGACAGAATTGCATGGAGTATTGAACTCACTCTTATAGTAGAAAGAACACTCCTATACAACCCGATTGGGATGAGTCATAATTTTTTTTTTAAATTACAATATGGGGGATTTAATTCTCTTTTTTTTTTTT
>JAFMPE010017774.1:1598-17577 GCA_024759925.1 Ficus religiosa | reverse complement strand
AATGGGACATTCAAACAAAGCATTAGAATACAAGAACAAAAGAGTGAAGATAGATCATGGACATATAAACTCAATGTAAATAACTACAAAGCTTCTCATATATATATATATATATTGGTATATATGAGAATATAAACAAAAATAAAATTGGTATATATGAGACATAGAACTTCAAAGACAAAAATAAAATTGGTATAAGATGTGGGAATACAAACAAGCCAAGTGAATTTTTAACAAATTATTATATTTAAATTGAGTTTAAACAAAAAGTTTGAATCATTAATTAGATTGAAAAGTTGAAATACAAAAGTGCAAAAATCTTGCCCCTATATATATAGTTATAGATATTGCTTATCACCATGGAAGAAATCTTTTACCTTCCAATAAATGAGCCAGTTTTGGGATATAAATTATGAAGCTATGAACAATTTTAACTGCTTTAGGGTATAAAAGATTGGAAATTGGATTATCATGTGAACGTTTTCTGCAGTACTAATTTGCCTTTGACACGTATATATGACGACGATATTGTACTTGCCCGATTTTTATTGGTTGGGAATAAAATTGGAACCTGCTAGGAAAGTTCTCTAAGGGGCAAATCAAGGAACATGTCTGTCTTTGAAGCTTGTGATGTTTGACATTAGTAGGTTGAAATAATAATAGTAACCCTCGATGTTATAAGTGACACGTGCACATATCCAATACCTTTAGCTCTCCATCGATACTGAGATCAGAGAAAATTGGACATTAGGAATTGAGAACTTGAGGGTCCGTCCTCAGTCAAAATGACAGACTCGTGTAAATTTCCTATGAGAAATACTTTTCATCTCATAAATGATGAGAAAAATTCTAGGATAGTTCCAAGCTAACTAATGGCATAGATGAATCAACTTGGATCTAAGGAATCCCTTGGTTGTTCCCTCCACATCTCCTAGAAAGCTTAGTCTCATATTTTCTTCCATGATACAAACCTAAAGTTTGAATATATATATATATATATATATTTTGTTGCTGTTATTGCTGTATGTCTGACTTAAACATTGATTACATTCTTCAGGTCCACTCCTTGTGCCGCCTTGACGGAAAACCTGAAACAGACTGAGGGGAAAGATCAGTGATGTTGTCAAATATATTCCAGCATTTTTGTATGCAATTGAGACACTCGAGTCTTTGTTAATGTAATCTTGATCACATATTGTACTACAGATCGAGGCTACACAAGTTTAGTAATTAACAAAGACATTATTAATTCACTTGTTAGTAATTTTTCTTCACAACGTTATTTTTAAATCTTAAAAAGAAAAAGAAAAAGAAAACTATATAGCAATTTATGTCTCAAGGGATATTGACTTGGAGCTATCCAAGGGACAAATAGAACGACAACAACATAAACTACGCGTCGCTTAAATGCAGACGACAACAAGATAAACAGCCGTCTGTAAGCATCTTTCTTTACTCACAAGTTAACATCAGTATATATTTCCATGGTTTCCTCTAGGTGTTTTTGCGTTGAAACAACTCTTTATCTGTATGAAATTGATAAACAAATTCCTCCTTTAAAATTTTGCTTTTGGGCCTTAACAGTAGTTCTCTATAGATTGAAAAAATAACCTAAATAACCTTTTTTTTTTTTTTTTTTTTTCAATCTATTTACCAACATGATACAAATTCTTCACAAATTTAGTTAATTTTAGTTTAATTTTAGAGGAGATAATGCATCTTTCTTTATTGATGGAGATTTAGATCATACGGTTCATATTAGATAAGTATGATTCATGTGAGAGAATTTATTAAATTGTATCATTATATCCACTTTAGAGGTACTGTCTTGAAAATTTAAAACTACCGATCGTGAGGTGGAAGCATGAATAATTCACCTATCATTTTTATTGCAAAAATGATCAGTTCTATAAATAAAATGTTTGAATTTTGATTAACTGCTAGGGTTACATAAAAACAGATTGAAATTCATTAAAGAAACATGTTTGAACTTTGATTGCAAAGAGTTGGAAAAAACAGATTAAAGTTCATAATATTTTGCAGTAAAATCTTTTTTGAGAGAGTCAACTGAGATAACAATCTTGGCATCAATTAATCAGACCAAATATCAAAATCAAAATCTTTTGGCTACTATTTCATACAGAACTAAAAAGCACACAGAAAAAATAGTGAAAAAAAAAAGCATTAATAAAAATATAAAGAAACTTCAAAAAACCGCCAGTTATTTAATCAGTAGGTAACTCTATTTGTTTCTGTTAAGATCGTTAGTTTCATCACAATAAATAAAATATATATTCAATCTACTAGAAGGCTGTATTACTCTATGAGACAATTGGAATCGTTTGGGCCTTTTAGAAGGCTTATAGATTTGAATTTAATACTTCGAAGCTACTTAATGAAAGTATACGCTAGCCGACCTCAGAGTTGTTTGTGGGTCTATGTCCTACTTTTATTTGATTTTGGGCTGTATTTTCTGTATTGCATATATAGGCTTTGGTGTTAAGAAGTCTATATATAAACAAACCATATATATATATATATATATACACGCACACACAACTAGCTCTAGCTATAGTGTGTAACCTTCACGTTGAAGGAAACAATAATGTGCCACCCAAAAAACAAAGGAAATAGTAATGAACTGTTTTTTTTTTTTTTTGGGGCCCAATAAAATATGAATATTAATAGTAACAAAAAATAGGAAATTGTAGCAATATGAAAGAGATCTAGACTTTGTCTACAGTCCGCTCTTCCCTTATAATTAATGTACATAATATGTACATTAATTATCGGCCTAAATCATTGTTATACCTTATGATAGTCAGAAGTACCTGTAGATAAGCCTATACAATCAAGTTTTTTTTTTTTTTTTTTTTTTTTTTTTTTTTTTTTTTTTTTTTTAATGAATACGCTAGACATTCACATTTTGGTCACCGGCTAATATAATCTGCATTGGCAGCTTGTCATTTTCTCAGAAAATCTCAGAGGGAATGAAAAGTTCGCAGCCGAGTTCTCCGCTTCCAGAAATGCATCTTCTCTTTTCTTGGCTCCTGGACACTGAATTATCCATAGTCATCCGCCGGATGAGCTACATATGGTCGCGTTATTAATTTCTTGGCCGAAACATTTGAACGTGGATTTATTCACGGCCATCCAAGGCTACTAGAAAATTTCATACATGTGACCACAATTCCAAAGATATTAACACATCATTTTGATGACCAACGGCTGAGTTTCTTTGACTCTGTTAGAGCCTGAAAAACATATTTATCTCCAAAGGGGTTATAATTGAAGTGAAGGACTGAGTTCTGAGGTTTCTTTTTTTTTTTTTCCCTTGGAAGTGAAGCTTTAGAAAAAGAAAAATTCTACTCATTAGTAGATCATAATATCATGTCACAACCGTTGGATTGTGAGACCTTTGCGGATCACTGTGGGATCTGTATGGTGCATGATAACGCTGTTAGGGTTAGCGGAATAGCGGATTGCTACTCCTCGTTCGTTTGTTTTTTAGGCTGGGATAGATGATTGCCATCCTGTGAAGGAAAACAAGTAGCTAGATCAAGTGTCTGCATTGGTAACCGATTTAACAACCCACCAAACTGGTTATCTCTTTTGTACTCTACCTACTCAGGCTGTCTTAATTTGGTCCGAAGATGATTTTGTTGCATTCGTTAATAGTGACATTTCCTCACCCTTAAACCATGTTTTAGTCATGTTTTGTTCTGTTCCTTTTGGCCTTTGAATACACCCTGTCATTCATAATTTTCCTTTGGAGTTCTTGAAAATAATGACATCAACTTATTGAGAAACAACACTTAAATTCACTTGCATTATAAGAACATGAGTTATATTTGTATAGTTACACATAAACTAGTTGAAAAAAGTACTATGTTCTATGTGTACATAATACAGAATAGACAAACAAAATAAAATAAAAACTTAAAAGATAAATATTTATTTTAAATGCAACTGATAGGACTTATAATCACCATGTGGCTGCCCTTGAGAGGAATATGAAAATGAGCATTCGTAATATATATATATATAGTATTAAGAGATTATGAGATCAGAGATATATATAATTTTTCTTCCGTCCAAATTACATTCAACGCGTTATATTTATTTTTTGTGTAATAATACGAGATATTCTTTGTTTCTGTACCTTAAGAAATCATTCTTGTATATCATTTTACACCTCAAGTTTTAGATTTTATATGCGTGATATATTGTATTCAAAGACTATAAATAAATTAATATTAATAGAAAGAAGAAGGGAAAAAAAAAATCCATAAATAATTTCAACCACAAAGAACAAACCTATTTCATGGAATTTGTAATCAAGTGGGGGACTTTTGGTATGTGGTAATAAGTAGGAATCATATTACTGTGAAGGGATAGTGGGTAATATGATTCTCAAGCATCACAAATTACATGTTTGGTTACGTCTATAATCTTTTCTCGCATTCCCAGGAATATAACTTTGCTATGTTTGGTTATACACGGTAATGTAATGTATTTTTTCACATTTAATTGATTTAAAACTAACTAAATCTTATTAAATTAGATAACTATCACCTTATCATTTGACTTGTAAACTTTTTTTTTAATTCTTTCATTTAAAACCAATTAATTTTTTATATTAACTAATTAGATCTCATTAAAAAAAATTCAATAATAATTAAAAAAAAAAGAAAAACAAACAAATATGGGTTTAAAACACAAAACCCAAATTTACCCTACAAAATTGCCTCTTTCACCCAACACCTCCACCTTACCTTCGCCATCGCCGTCATTGGAATTTCCCTGCCTTCTCCGCCGCCTCCTAACTCCTCGCCCCCGAATTCGCAAACCTTGTCGCCACCGATCAATTTGCCGCCTTTGCCATTGGATCCGCCGTTGTCAAAATCATCTCTCGGTTCTTCTCCTCCGAGCCATTCCAAGAAATCTCTGCCACCGTCAAGCACTTTTCCTTCTCTTCCAAGCCTTAATTCCTGTCATCGATGAGAGATTCTCTTTCTCCTCCGACCCCCACGAGCGATGTGATTGCAAACTTTGTGGGGTGCAGGGCAGTGACGCTGCAAAGCTTAGGTCGTGGGTGGGTTGCATGCAATGGGGTAGTGGGCGATGACGAGGTCTGGTAGGGTTGTAACGAAGTTCTAACGAAGTGGTTGCAAGCATGGGTTGCTATAGTGGTGGTGATCAGTGGTCTCAGTGTTGATTATGGAATATTGACGGGTTGAATTTTTTTAAATGAGTTTTTCATGGTATTGAGATTCTTAGTAATTTAAATAACACTTTATTGAGATAGTTTCACATGGGATTGACTTTCCCGGAAATCCAAAAATTACAATATTAGTACCACAAAATAAGAATCTTGCATATTTCCATTCTCATTCCTAAGATTACCACATTCCAAACGCCTCCTTATGGTAAGTATTTTAAATGTTCAACCAAACTGAATAGTGTTGGAGATCAATTCCCCTATCAAAATGGTTTTTCTAGAGATTTTAGGACATTTGGTCATATCCATTAATTTTGTTTAGTACTTATTTACAAATAATTAGATGGCTTCCAGTAAAAAAAAAAAAAAAAGAAGGTAAAATAAAGAAAGATAAATAAATAAATAAATAAATAAATAAATAAACAAATTATTGTTATTATTATTATTGGCTAAATAAATAAATAAACGAATTAGTTGGTTGGTGCTTTGGTCGGATCTCAACAAACATGGATTATTTACCTAAAACTTTTTTTATTTTTTAAAATTTCCCAACAACCGAAGGAAGAGGAATTGAAGTTCAAGAAACGACAACATATGTTTCTATGTAGGCCTAAATTAATCTCAGCATGATACATATGAAAATTAGACAATTTTTCCTTAAATGCCCCGATAAAAAAATTACTCAACAAAAACAAAAGACTTCGATTTGACATAAAATCTTGTTCCACATACTAATCTCCTATGATCTCTCTATCAAATGCCCAATAAAGTAAGTCTAATTTTCCAAGTATATCCCTAAAACCTACTTGTCTAATCTCCCATTAGAACACATTTCCATTAACACCAGGCTGTTGAGACCCCCCCAAGGGTGGACCGTCTTTGTCACACACACACACACACACTCATCACACGCCCTTTAGGTCTCACTCCATCAACCACTGGTTGACTTTTTTTTTTTTTTGCATTAACCAAAAAAAAAAAAAAAAGAATCCCTTATTATTTCCCACACTAATAAACGACTTCGTTCTTTTTTTTTTTTTTTACCATATTAAATAAGGAAAATTTTGTTTGAGAGTTTCAAGAAATCATCATTCTAATTAACTACTAATTGTAGTAGTTTGGATCACATTAAATTCATTAGAATTTATTCATTTTACATATTTTTTTTCATTGTCATCATGTCTTATATATTGATAGTGATATCTTATCATAAAAATACCTAACAAAATTAATGAAAATATGACATTTATTGTGCTCTATTGATAAATTTTTTTTCCACACCATATCATAAAATTTCTTGAAAGATAAAATAAAATAAAATAAAAATAAGAAAATCACACGTAAATTAAAAGCGTACAAGCAGCAATATTTTTCCAAAAATTTTCCTAACGCCGATAATTAGTCCAGCCCAAAGCTTAGGACCCTGAAATAATGGGCCTATGTCTCTTTCTCTCTCTTGTTTCATTGACTGTCTTTTGTGTGTGTGCAAACGAAGACAGAAAGAAGACGAACAGAAATACGGATTGGTAGTTGATAATCAAAGCCAATTCATCCTTAAAGTCGAAGAAATCTTCAATTAATTAAAACCACTCCTTAACCCACCACCACCACCACCACCCCCCCCTCCCCATTAATCTCCTTTCTTTCTCTCTCCTCCTTTCTCTCTGCTCTCCACAGTCACAAACCAGAAAAATTCCGAGCAGAAGCTCAACAATTCTCTGAACTTTCTCTCTCTTGTAGGGCAGAGAGAGAGAGAGAGAATGAAGCTCTCGGCGTTGCAGCAGAGCTACACGAACCGGAGGAGCAACAGCTTCAGAGGATCTGCGCCGTTGGATTCGTCGGCGGACGGTTCGATCAGGTCGCCGGCGGCGGTCTTCTGGCTCGTGCTACATGGACTCTGCTGCCTCATCAGTCTCGTCCTCGGATTCCGCTTCTCTCGCCTGGTATTCTTCTTCCTCTTCTCCACTACCTCCACCAACCTCTACACGGCGCCGTTCCGCTCCGCCGCTGAGCTCGGCGGCGGCGGAGTCGGGACCTTGGACCTCCACCACCGCGCCACGCCGTTGGGAGTTGAGTTCCAGCTGAACAGGACTACGGCGGCCGTCACGGCGAGCTCCAGCAGCCGCGTGGTGGTCGGCCGGCACGGGATCCGAATCCGGCCGTGGCCGCACCCGAATCCGATTGAGGTGATGAAGGCGCACCAGATCATCGACACGGTCCAGAGAGAGCAGAGGCGCCAGTTCGGCTTCAAGAGCCCTAGGACGGTGATCGTGGTGACTCCGACTTATGTCCGGACCTTCCAGGCCCTCCACATGACCGGACTGATGCATTCTCTGATGCTGGTTCCTTACAACCTCGTTTGGATCGTGGTGGAGGCCGGAGGAGTCACCAACGAGACGGCTTCGATCCTGGCCAAGTCCGGTCTCCGGACAATTCACATTGGATTCGACCAGCGGATGCCAAATTCCTGGGAAGGTCGCCACCGGTTAGAGGCTCGGATGAGGCTTCGCGGTTTGAGGTGAATAATTCTTGATTTTTTTCCCCTCATTTCAGTTTGACTTGGTCTTTACTCTTGTCTTTTTTTTTTGGTATTTGTTTTTCCACAAATTAAGATAGAAATCTTATAAAGACGATACATTTACTGTAATTGAATAAGAAAGTTTAGGAATTGGCGAAGATTACTTGCATGTGTAGGATTTAAAAGCCTTGAAGTTAAGAACATTAGAGTTTAGGTTAATCTGTAGTGTGTTGAATCTGATTCATTGGTTCTGTGATGGATCAGAACTGTGAGGGAACAGAACCTGGACGGGGTTGTGATGTTCGCAGACGACAGTAATATGCATAGTATGGAACTCTTTGATGAGGTCCAGAATGTGAAGTGGTTTGGTGCTCTTTCAATTGGGATACTTGCTCATTCGGGTGAAGCAGACGAATTGTCGGTTTCCACAATGCAGAAAAAGGAGGATGGTGAGCAAAACGTGCCAATGCCTGTACAAGGCCCTGCCTGTAACTCATCTAACAAGTTAATTGGTTGGCACACCTTTAATGCACTGCCATATGCGGGAAAGAAATCAATTTACATTGACGATAGGGCAATGGTGCTTCCAAGGAAGCTGGAATGGGCAGGATTTGTGTTGAATTCCAGAATGCTTTGGAAGGAAGCTGAGGGTAAGCCGGAATGGGTTAAGGATCTGGATGAATTAGATGGAGTTGGTGAGAATATAGAGAACCCCTTGTTCTTATTGAAGGACCCTTCCATGGTGGAACCACTTGGAAGCTGTGGGCGCCAAATTTTGCTCTGGTGGCTCCGTGTTGAAGCTCGCTTTGATAGCAAATTCCCTCCCAGGTGCGTCTTGTATATTTTAATTAATGTTGTTGCTTGAATTAGTCCCAAGTGGTCTGATGCAATTAAATGGTTTATCTGACAGTATAGTTAGCAACAACAAAGTGGTCATTAATGCTTATGAAGTGAAGGCTTTTGAATTGATCTGTCTTAATGCATTCATGTGTAAATAATGCCATTGCCTAGACTTAATTTTTGTAAATGTTGAGATTGCTACTGATTTGTATATTCGAATTAGAGTGGCTCGATTTTTCTGCATTGTTAAAGTAAAATTGGAGCCAAAATGCTTCAAAGAAATAAATGTCTGTCAACTAGAAGAGGTTTATGATGTCGCAAATGAGAACTTAGTGACTACAAGCCGTTGTCTAGAGTTTGAGCTTAATTAACTGAAGTTAACAAAAAGTTAAAACTAACTGGGAGTTAAGGAGCTTAAGGTAAAAGGCTTTATTGTTGGAAAATACCATGTAGTTTGAATCGAAGTCTTAGTGTTGGACTTACTGGCCTGGAATTGGAGCAAGCTCACCATATACTATTTGGGTCATGGGGCTAGCATGTTTAACCAAAAACCTTTTGGGTCATTACTTTTTTCTTGGAAAATGTTTACCTATATGTTTAAGCTTAATCCAGCATGGTAGCACTTGCTTTTAAGGACTAATGCTTTGATGTTGATAGATTGGATCTTGATGCTTAAACATCTTTACTTCAACATATTGATAGTTTTAGAATCATCAACTTGGGTTCTGAATGCTTGCTTGTCATGTGTGCCCATGTTAAGATGTTTAGGCGAAAAGAAATTATGTTACATTAAGGTCTCGTTTGGACAATAGGTAGGAGTTGGACTTTTGGAGTTCTGTTTGGAAATGTGTGTTTGGTCGAAGTGTGAGTTGAAAATAAACTATGATTTTCTAATAGTGTAAAAGCCTAAAACGTGTTTAGATTCTGATGAGACGTATGGATCTTGTTTCGTTCTCCTAATCGTTGTGTGCATTTAGCCAAAAAATAAAAAAAATCTTATTTCTACTTGAAGAAGAAAGTTATTGACTTTTTGAAGTTTGAATTTTTCATGGAAATGGAAGAGAGAGAGAGAAATGTGGATTTGTACTATAGCTAATTAGAGTAGGAGCTTTTGGAAACCAACCTAAAAAACAGAGGTTGAAGACGGAGGTCTAAACGAAATCATCTTTTTTTTTTTTTTTTTTTTGGGATAGTTACCTTCGGTTCTTTATGTTACTAAGTTGCAAGAGATGTAATAAACTATGATTTTCTAATAGTGTAAAAACCTAAAATGTGTTCAGAATCTGATGGGAAATATGGATCTTGTTTCGTTCTCCTAATTGTTGTGAGCATTTAGCCCCCCAAAAAAAATAAAATAAAATAAAATCTTATTTCGACTTGAAAGAAGAAAATTATGGACATTTTGAAGTTTGAATTTTTCATGGAAATGGAAGAGAGAGAGAGAAATGTGGATTTGTACCATAGCTAATTAGAGTAGGAGCTTTTGGAAACCAACCTAAAAAAAACAGAGGTTGAAGATGGAGGTCTAAACAAAATCATCTTTCTTTTTTTTTTGGATGGTTACCTTCGGTTCTTAATGTTACTAAGTTGCAAGAGATATAAGGTAAATCTCTCTCTCTCTCTCAATCTCTTTTTTTTTCTCCAGTAAATCCGGCTCATTTATGTTAAATCGGTAAATTCTCTCTAATAGATAGCCTGATTAATAGACGTTGTAAAGTTGATTAATGGTCCTGTTAGAACCAAAATATGTAACCCTAAACTTTTGAGGTTTGCCAATATTCTGGGTATTTCGTGTGGGTGGCATACTAATTAATGTTGAGAGTGGGATGATAAACTTCAAAAATATTTGTGGGGCATGTGTAATCTGTGTGGGTATCGATCCGAGTGCATTTCTGTTCTGCAAATGAATTGCTAACTTCTCAAGGATGGCCTGTATATAGTTATAGATGAGGTGGCGTGACTAAAATATTTTAGTGACTCGGACATCTCTTTCTTGATATGTAAATGCTGACCCAGAACAGACTTGAATGCAGGACTTAATTTTATTACCTTTTCCACGACGTAATATGTATGTATGTATTACATACATACATATATATATATATATAGATAGATTATATATAACAGTGTTGTCAGCATTATTTGCCTTGTGATTGTTCTTACGCTATTTGATTGAGTCTTCATTTGCTTAATTGATTAACATTTGTATCCCAGTCCCACATAGATACTTCTTTTAATAGGCTTCTTGGTGACCAATTAGGAATTTTTTGCAGCCTCTTTTGCTATTTGAACGACAAATTTTGTTGTGCTTTTATGAAGTTTCAAAAAGTTTAACCTTATTTCTTGTGATTTGACGGTGGAACGGTGATTTTTTTTTCTTCTTCATATGTTTTCTTTTCGGCATATCTAATTGTAATTTTATACAATTGCCTCTTGTACTCGTGTGCTTTAAACACCAGATTACTTATCGCTTATATATATATATATATATTATAAAATTCTTTATGCTCTATATGACTTTATACTTTGATGTTCCTATATGATTCTGTGAAACTATTATCAGCCATGGTTTCCTTGAAAAATTAATGAGTATCATTCTAAAAGATTAACAATCTCTGTGTGTAAAGGAAACTAGGACATAAAATTCATCCCTTTGATTTCCCGATATGAGATTTTTTTTTTTTTTTTTAATTGCTCAGCAATACTCCAGCTAATTTATATAAGTTTATACGTTAATACAGATGGGTTATTGACCCTCCTTTGGAAGTCACGGTACCAGCAAAACGCACCCCATGGCCTGATGCTCCTCCAGAACTCCCAACTACTGAAAATCTAGCAATCGGAACCCAAGAGCATGTAGTGAAGCATTCCACAAAGACTCGATCGCCGAGATCGAAGCGACGGAGTAAGCGAAAGCAGGACACCAGGAGAAACGTAGACACGCAGGTTTCCGCAAGACACACCGAGCAAAACTGAAATAAAAAATAAAAATGTGGTCACCAGGGTCGACACAAGAACAACAACAAAATCTGGTGTGTCAATTTGAGACAGATCAAAAGAATTTGCATTTGGCGCCACCGAGAACGCTACCGCTCTCACCGTGTATATGTTGGGAACGCTCCTCTCATCTCATCACGACCGGTTGATCCACTTTGAGTCTGATTTCACCGAAGTTTCACAAAATTTTTTTTTTTTTTCGTTCCTCTCTCTCTCTCTCTCTCTCTCTTATATATATATATTTTTTGTTGGGGTGATTGATTTTTTATGGTCTCATGAAGAGGTGAACAAACGAAGTAGTCTTTGCTGGGTCTGTTGCCTTTGTCGGAAATCTTGTATCCAATGTGCTCCGAATTCTATACATAAAAATCTTCCGAGATAGGAATTTTAGAGTTCGTTTTTTCGGTTTTTTTTTTTTTTTTTTTGGGGAAAGAAAAGATACGAAATGTAATAATAATAATTAAAAAAAAGAAAACTTGGATAATTTGATTTGAAAACTAAATGGGTTTGTCTGTGTGTCTGGTGGAGAGTGCTTTGCCCATGTTGCCAAACTGAAATCTGACGGTTACAGAGTGGTCCCAACTGAGCTCACACAGCCAACCGTGCAGAGAGAGTCTCTGCAACATATGCCCATCATCAGTCGGCGGTGTCATGGATGATGAATTCATGAATTAAATCTCTTTGCTTTGCATGTGCAAGGTATGAAGCTCTTTAAGGTCACTCTTTAGTGTTGGAAATTGTTCTGTAATAAATAAATTAAAGTCGAAGCAGGTTTTGTGACGTCATTTTTGCATGTTTAATCAGAAATACTTTTTAAAAAAATGAATTTTCACGGAAAAATAGGTGGAAACAATTTTCAAAGGACTGGAAAACTTTGGGCGGCCGTAATTTTATGATATCCTGATATGTGACGTGCCGTGGATTAATATTATCTGTTTTTTTTTTTTTTTAAATTTATTTTTTAACTTTCCCAAACAAGTTGGAACAGAGATCTTACTTTGGGAATTGTGGAATTTTCTAGTGGGAGTAAAGGAGTTCCAACCGATCATTGGAATTTGATGTTTTTAATAAGCTCTTTATCATTCCGGAAATTAATGAAGAAAAAACGTGAAATCTTCAAAAGGAGACAATTAACAGTTTGAAATTTCGCATTTTGCTGAAGCCATAATAGCAGAGTGATTATCATTATTAAAAGAAAAAAAGGAAAAAAAAAAAAAACTGTTAGAAAAACAGAGGATTTTGAAGGAAATGACTAGTTGGTCAAAAATTGCAGCATTAGATTTTCTTCTTAACAAAATGAAATATTCGTAGAATCATACATTGGAATTTGGGTCCTTATCTAGGGAGGGGTGTTTTGAACATATTAGTCTGTAATGTTTCTTGACCAACAACTCTGACCGATGGTTGAATCCAATTTTTAGGGGATCAAAGCAAGAATTTAAGTTATCATACGTTATCGTTAAAACGGACAAGTTTTAATGTCAATATAGTGGTGTTTTGAACATATTAGTTTGTAGTGTTTCTTGGTCGATAACTCTGACCGGTGGTTGAATCCAACTTTTAGGGGAACAGAGCAAGAATTTAAGTTATCAATACGCTATCGGTTAAAACGGACAAGTTTTAATGTCAATATAGGTGACTAAGGGCCTGTTTGGGGGATCTAGAGATGGTGATTTGAAAGTTAAGTTGGAAATGTGAATTTGGAGGAAAACTTTTAAAAAAATTATGTGTTATAAAAAATAATGTAAAAATTTGAAATGTATTCGAAAAAAATATGCAAAATAAATATGGTCTCGTTTGTCTCACCGATACGAGTATTTTGACATAAAAATCATCTCATTTCAATTTGAAATGAGAAAGTTATGAACTTTTGAAATTTGATTTTTTGAAAATAAAATAGAGAAAAAGTTTGATTTAGAGTGGGATTTTGAAATCTAAATAGTTGAATATCATCTATCATTTAGAGATGGCATTCCAAACGGGTTCTAAGGATAAAAACATAGGCAATTGAAGATGGTTTTATTTAATGAAGTTTTTTTTTTCATGTTTTTTTTTTCTAATAATTTATTCCCTTGTTAAAAAAAAGTATTGTATGCTTTATTTTTGAAACATAAAAGGAGATTTTGGAAAATTTTGGAATGGAACGGGGCATGTCATGGATTTTATTTTGGTAACGGATGAAAATAAATTAGCACCAACATTTTTTCCCCTCTAAAATAGCTGTTTCTTATATAGAAAGAAAGGAAAATTTCAAACAGATTTATCCACTATTCGCTTGGCCAAAATCAACCGTTTGATGAGACAAAAGGTGGAACTATAACCCCCCACTATATATATATATATATATTTTTTTTTTTTTTTTTCCTGAGAATAACGGTGGAACTATCTATAACCTTTAGAAAAAGAGAAAAGAAAAAGAATTCGCAGAAAAAGAAAAAGTTTTCTATTATCAGAATTTTTTTTTCTTGTTTTTTAATTGTTTTGTTTTTTTTTTTTTGGCTAAAGCTTTTTATGAGAACTTACGTCTTAAGCTCTCTGCAGCCACGCACACACTTTGATCGATAACTTTTAGCCCCGTTTGCGACGCTTTTGGAATTTTTTTTTCTTTTCAATTTTACTATTTATCTTTCTAAATATATTTTTAAAAAATTTAAATTTAATATCGAAATTAGATGATTTTTTGTTTAAATTACATAGAATTACGAAAGAAATAAGGTAAGATTCATGTTGCTAATTTTCTTTTAAATACGTTTTAAGTTTTTATATTTTTTTATTCTAAATAATTTATTTTCACCGAATACATGTTTCCAAAACTTAAACCATCCCAAACCTCAAAGCAATCTCTCCAAACATGATCCCAGACCGGCCCGAACAACGAAACACAAACACAAAACCTAGCCTCTTAAGCAACCGGTAAAAACGGTAAACGTGGCCACAACTGGTGTGCCATGTCGCTGAAATCAAAAAACAAACTCAGTACTTTCGGTTTGGTTTCTAGTTTAAAATCTCATCCTCATTTACTTTCCCTCTCATCAAACAAAACTCTCGCGCTCTCTCTCTCTCTCTCTAGACTAAGGTCCTGTTACATCATCATCTGTTAAAACCTACTCTTCCAATACTAACTAACAACGACCCACGAGACCACATGGTCTACTGTGCCATTCTCTGCATCTCTTTTCGCCTGTTTAACCTCCTATCTCTCTCTCTGACATCTTTCTCTCTCTACAATTATTCCACCACTTGTTCATATTTAAGAGAAAATAAATTAAAAAAGAGAAAAAGTTTCCCTCCATTCCCCTATATAAACGACCCCACATCCCCTCCATCAAAATCATCATCACCTTCTTCTACTTCTTTCTCTTCTTCTTCTTCTTGTTTTAAGCCATGACTCTCACCATATTCACGACCGTCCTGACGCTCGTCCTCTGCTTGGCTCTGTCATATCCGCCATTAACGAGCTCGAGAAGCGACGCGGAGTTGAGGGAGATGTACGTGAAGTGGATGGCCACTCACGGGAGAGCCAACAACGGTCTGGGAGAGGAGGAGAGAAGGTTCGAGATCTTCAAGGACAACCTTAGGTTCGTCGACGAACATAACGCCGTACAGAACAGGACGTACAAGGTTGGGATGAACAGGTTTGCCGACATGACCAACGAGGAGTACCGCCGCGAGATTTTGGGGACCAGGTCCGACGCCAAGCGCAGGGTCATGAAGGCCAAGGTCGCCAGCCGCAGGTATGCCTCACGCGCCGCCGATCAGTTGCCGGAGACCGTCGATTGGAGGATTGACGGTGCTGTTAATCCCGTCAAGAATCAAGGAAGTTGCGGTGTGTTCTTTCTTTCTTTCTCTTTTTCTTTTCCTTCTTTACGTTTCAGAATTATATATATATATATATAAATATCAATGGAGAACTTAATTTCACTTTTTCTTTTTTTTAGTTTTCGTATGACTTGATAAAATCTATGTGAACATGAATTATCAACTAAGACTCTGTAAATGTGAAAAAGCTATCTTTTTTGCTTTGCAAGTTTATGGATTTTGGCTTTTGTCGTTTGGTCATTTTTGTATATCAACTGGTGGGAAGAGAACAGTGGACTTGTAGGTTTCACTTTTCCTTCCATGAAGGGAAAAGAATGAAAGACGGCTGGTGTACCTACTTTTTTTTTTTTTTTAAATCATTTTTTAATCTGAATTTTAGATCCAGTACCAATTTAGTTCCCGAAACTTCAAAACGACTTAGAACCATATAATAATCATCCATTTAACAATAATACTAAAAAATATATTGCAGTAATCTTAATTAATGTTAATTCAATCATTTTCATGTTCTGGATTTTGTTTTTTAGGGACTATATTTTGGTTTTTTAAGTTGTAACAAATATTGCGTCCCTGATTTTTTATTA
>JAFMPE010017663.1:18618-33550 GCA_024759925.1 Ficus religiosa | reverse complement strand
AGTCGATATAGAATCGGCTCCTAAGTCGATTAACCCAGAAGCGATAATCTTGTGCAAGAATAATCTTACTTTCATCCATACGAAGAATCAAGACAAAATCCCAATCAAAACGAGCGAATATCATTCGAAAGGATTATTTCCTATTCCTGTGGAGTGTTCGAGAAGGAAAGTCAACCAAAGCTGGATAAGACAACTCTTACTTGAATTTGAAGATAAAATCTACATCAAATAAAGGCTGTTATCAGCTCCTTAATGGAGAAGGCACCCTCACAAGTCCGAGGGATCCGATTATCCAACTATTACACACAATTTCCTCATTATCTATTCTCTCCCTCTATTATGAATTAACTCTCTTCTTTCTTCTTGTTCTTGCTCTGAAGCTTTGTAATACTCTTTGTTCTAATGTAGTGAAACTCCGACGACACCACTGAAGATGTAGTCCATGCATTTGTAGTGAACCTTTATAAATTTGTGTGTTTTTCTCTTGTTTACTTTTCTGTATTTTACTTACTGTTCATATGCTATGTTGACTTGAGCAGTTGACTCACCACTCAATCGACTCACTAGTCGACTCCAATTATTTACATGATGCTCATTTTAGAGACATTGGTTTAAAAATTGTCCTACAATGAATTTATTTGTAAAAATGAACAAAAACAATAACTACCTATCCATTCATTTTAAATTAGAAAAAAGAAACATATCTGATTCCCTCCTTAAAATTAGCACCTTTGTTTCAAAAAAAAAAGTTGGGAAATATGCTATGGATTTCTTAATGTTATTGTTTTCAGTCAATATGATTTAGATCGATGTTGTTACTCTAGACATAGCCAATATACTATGGATTATCGTCATTATTATTGCCAATTTAGGGTTTTGAATTTGTGGATTCCGTATATTATTGATTTTTATCTTTTTGTGTTCTCTTTTTCTTTCCAAAAAATATAATACGTGATTGAAAACTATATCCTTTAAAAATTTAAGATTAAAACCATAGACTATGGGCTCAGTCATTATTTTTGGTATTAGTGTGTTCAACCTTTACAATAAGACTCCTATGTCATTATGACAGTTATGCTAAATATAGATCTAGTGTTAAACAAATAATCATGTGTAGATTGGTATGGTCATTATCATAAAGACCATGTCTATAACGTGATTAATCCAATCTACACAAGATAATTATATAGGTTATATAATATTGGTAATATATATCAAATATTAAATCTTGAAGTGACATGATCATTATTGTAAGAATCACAATGTTACCAACTATTTCCTTTTTAAGCACAAATTAAAAAACAAAACAAAAGAAAATATTTGAAAAATGAAAATGCATTAATCAAGGGAATTTCGTTTATTCTCTTAAAAAAATAAAATCAATAAATGAAATACTTGAGGGCGGGGGGGGGGGGGGGGGAGTTGAAAAATGAAAATGCATTAAACAAGGGAATTTCGTTTATTTTAATTTTTTTTTTTAATTTAATGCAGATTGTGGAGGTTTTCTATTTTTAAACATAATCTGCAAACGCAATTTGTGTAGGGACAATTGTGGAAAAATAAATCATTGAAATGGAAATTTTGTTAAGATTTATAAATAAATTGGTGTGACGCCTTATAAATTCATAAACTTAATTCATGAATTGTTATCATGGATTTCCTTTATTAATATATTTCTAATAAATTATTTTGATGAATATCAAATTTCAAGGTAATGAATGATTGTATATGTATGCACCATCAGTATAATAATGTCGATGATTTAACAATGTTGAGTTTCTCTATATAAATGAGATTTATAGATAAATAAAAGATGAATTGAATGACATATAAATTTATACAAAATTTTTATTATGTCATATTAGAGGGATAAATGTTAATTTTTGATAAAGAACCTCGATTTTTATTAGTAGATCAATTTGATGACCTTAGTATTTATTTTGGTTATATCAATATTTAAGTTTTGAGAGTATGATTGGGAAAATTAATGTGTCACATAGATAGAAGATGAAAAATTAGGATTTACTCTTAGAAAATCCAAATGTGGAAGATTGATCAAAAATTATGCTTAGATTCGAAATCAATGATGTAGATTTTATGTTAAAAGATCCTAAGCAAATCAATAGCTAAGCTTTGGATGATAAGTGACCAATGAGAGCTTAAAGTAAGCATGAGAATAAGGATGACAACCTTTAATCAATTATGGAAAAATTGGAAGAAAGAAAAACAAAATAAAAATGAGAAAACCAAAGAGAGATCCAGATTTTGTGGTCAAAAGCAATAAGAAATTTGAACAAATGAGGAGAAAAAAAAGTAGTGTATGCATGCAACCTCATGTAAGAGATGGCATGGCTTGTTTTGGTAATATAACACAAAGAAGAGACAAGTGAAAGTGACCCCTTGTCTCCACTTTGTTGAACAAGATTTTCATACCAACTCCCTCCCTTAAGTGGCGGCAATGCAAAGGGAGAATCAGCTAAAATTTTTCCATTTTTACCTCTCAAAATACAGCTCCTTTAAAGTAAATTTTAACTGAAAACAAGCCCCCAACATCTCATTTTATTCTCACACAAGTTAAGCTCAAAAACCCTAGCTTTTCTAGCCACCACCAAGCTTTAAAAAAAAAAAAAAAGAAAAAGAAATCACCAACACTATCCTCCATCTCCAACACCCCTCTAGCACCCTCTTCTATCCATTTTTAAGCTCCAAGCAACCTCATTACCAAGTTCTAAGAAGTGTGAAGCGGAGTTAGATGACGTGTTACTAGAAATAACCTAGTGGTACTCTTTGTGTTTTAGTCATTTTTTGAAAAACTAAAGCATGATGTTTAGTTAGAATCTTAATGTTAGACTTATTCTTACCTGGGAAAAGGTTTTGAAAAGAACTTTGGAGGTCCGAGATCTTAAAGGATCCATGGAGCATTTCGGTAAAATCTACAAACATTGTTAGAGCTTGTAGTTGTTGTGATAATATGGCATATATTAGAAATTTTAGTATAAAAAATGAATTATATAATAAGATTCTACAGAGGATAAACTTCATTTTAGGCTTTAGAATCACTTAGTTTGCTTTTGTGTGTCTAAAGTTATGAGTATTTGAAGTTATGATATAAAACTAAAGAGAAAAGGAACCTCTGGGGGACAGTCTAGTCATGGGTTTTATGTACTCCAAACCCTTTTTATCTTAAAATTTTGGATTATAAGTTATAAATATAAAAACTAGATTCTTTAAACTTTCCAACAAGGTAGCATGTGCCTCAAACGGATTAATATACAGTTTTAAGTGAATTTTATAAATTTGGACCATGAATCGAGAGTTTTTGCTGGAACCATGTGCCAGCCATGGTTTTTGTATATTTTGGATAAGTAAACTATAATTTTGTGCAATAAAGTTCATAGTGTATGAACTAGATACCATAATATTTCAAACGACATATATTTTGCCTTATTTGGACTTGTAAGTGAATTGTTATGATTTTTCTAAATTTACCCATAAATCTTGACATATGGTGCAAGATTAACAGTAACAAAACCTAAGTATAAGGTATGAAATACTCAAACACTAAAGGAAATAACTTTATGGATATAAACTAGACATTTGAATTTTTGAAATGAGTTATCATACGTTTAAAATGGATATGTACATAAATTTTAATAAATCACATAATATTATATTATAATCTAGTAAACTAAGATTTTATCATAAGACACTTAGGAAAACATCTACATTAATGTTTGAAATATTTGAAATCTTGGAAAAAAAATTATAAAGACATAAACTAGATACTTCAAGTTTTCCAACCAATTATCAAGTGTCCAAAACGGGATTATACTCAAATTTAAATAAATCTTACAATTTAAAATCTCACACTGACAAAACAATTAAATATTAAAATGTGATATAAGGGTAAGTCATAACATATGGATATGTTTATTTATGAAATGGGTTGGTATTAAGTGCATGATCAAATAATGTGAAAAACCCTAACTTTATAAAGTTGAATCACAAGTTTTAAATGGACTAAGATAAAGTACACTAAATGATTACTGGGCATATACCAAGAAATTACATTTGCCCAACTAAATAATCATAACTAATAGGATTGGGCCTTACAAGCCCAATATAGATAGAATGTATACATTTAGTTGACTACTTGTCACCTCGATTGATTAATTAATGAAGAAATAAATAAATAAATAAATAAACTAATAAATATATAACGAAATGTAATTATGCTCAGAAAGTTAATTAGTAATTAATAAAGTAATTGATTAATTAATTATAAGAGTTGCTAAATGATAATTAGCTGTGTAAGTAAGATTATTATATTGAGTAACTACATAATTATATTACATGATTAATTAGAGACTAATTAATTATTAATCACTGATATAATTGTTAATATAACTATGGATGATGAATTAGAGATTAATCAAACATTAATTATTATAATAATTTAATTATTAATTATTAATATGAGAATTAATAATTGATAAGTATTATATGAGAAAAAATATTTAAGTAACATAATTAAATTATTAATGATATAATTATTAATTAGTCAATTAAAATTATGTAATTTAATTATAATTACTCAATTAAATAAAGTAATAATTATCTGCTACTTAATTAATTAATTAAGTAAAATTAAATTAATTAAATAATAATTAGTAGAAATTTATTTAACAATTAATAATTAATTTGAATTAATTGTTAAGGTTAATTATGATATAAGTAAATTAAACTCACTTTAATTTATTAAAGTAATATAACTATGATTCTATCTAATAATGAGATATTGTTAAATCAAGATAATTTCTCAAACTTGTATAGTATAAGGTACAACTCCGGAAATTTAAGCACATAAGACAAGTAAGTACAAGTCTCACCTACAGCATGGAACAAAATGTTTTTCTTTAATTGATGCTCTACATTTACTATGATTTGCATTGATGATGTGATGGGTATATGAGCTATATGTATTGCTTTGATAAATCATTTGATGTGTTTAATTTGTTTTGCACTAATATAATCGACATGCTTCACAGATATTTATGCCATAATGATAGATGTATAGTGACATGTAAATCTTCATATTGTCACAATTAATAAGGAGGCTATCGAAAGATAGGAATGGGTGTCATACCAACCTCTAATTAGTGAGAGGATATAATAAGAATGAAAGTTATAAGTTATGACCTTAGAGGTGTTTGGAGAGTCGCTTCCCCAACTCCCCATTGGTTGCACGCATATGGGTATGACATAGGAACCCTTAAGTAGACAAGACACATATATAATGAAGCATAATTGAACACACATAGATCACATGTATTTTTGAATATTCATGTTGTTACGCGTGATGATATGATTTTATGAAAATGTTTTATGAGTTATTATTTGTACTTGCTGAGCAAAAGCTCATACATATGTGTTCGTGCAGTAGGTAACGCGGGTAAGTAGCTCATCACTTAGATGTTTGCTAAATCGACGAAGCTATGTGGAGACGATAAAGGAAGGGAGTGGGATACCACCACGAACTTAATTTCCATATTTAGACTTCTTAAAGTATTTTGTATCAACTATATTTATAACTATGTTTTTAAATACTTTGGTAGTACTAAACTAGTATGAGTACTTTACGAGAAAAAGACTTTCAAGTCTTTCCTTTTTAACTCACATGTCGTGATAGTTTTTTAAATATTATCTAAGTAAGAATTTGAATAAGATATTTATTATTTAGAAATTTCAACTTCCTAAGTTGAAATTTTCGTTTATTAAACTCTTCAAATACAAATATAATCTGTATATTAAAAAAATTTTAAATTTTTGGAACCTAATATAAATAAGTGTTAAAGACTAAATGAATTAAGAATAAATAAGTTAGTTAACAGTCCGAAAAGTTAGGTCGTTATAATTGGTTTATAGACATTCTTTAAAAGGGTGTCAAAAATGATCATTTAGTGTAAATACTACATTCAATTATTAATCCTAATACAAATCCTCCGCAGATTTTATCTTCATAGTAACCAAGATAGGCAATAAGAAATATTGAGGGGAAGAACGTACAGTATGAAGACAACAATCAGAGGTACACCAAATGAGGAAACTAAAGGCGGTTGTCAACTCCTAAAAATAGAACGCATCCTCACAAGCCCGGGGATCCAATTTTCCAGCTATTATAAACAATTTCCCAATTCCCTCCATTTTCTCCCTCTACTCCGAATTCTCTCTCGTCTTTCTTCATGTTCTTGCTCTGAAGCTTTATTGTAATACTCTTTGTTCTACTATGTTGAAACTCCGAAGACACTGCAGAGCATGTAGTCCATGCATCAACAGTGAACCTTTATAAATCTTTGTGTTTGTCTCGTGTTTACTTTTCTGTATTTTACTTCACAGTTCATATGCTATTTTGACTTGAACAGTTGACTCACCACTCACTAGCCAACTCCAAACTCACTCATTGATTCTAATGCAAATCCTCTGTAGACAGGCAAGAAGAAATATTGATGGGAAGAAGGTAAAGTATGAAGCCAACTATTAATAAACCTTTTCCAAAGAGGAATCGGAGAGGAATAATGTACAATTATCTTCCCTGTCTTTCTATTATGCTTCTTTACACAAAATCAGCATTATGTAGGACCAAAAAAAAAAACTCGGGGTTATACAAAGCATATATAGCATAGTACATGCCACCCTATCTTTTGTTTTTTCGTGTTTATTAATGTTGGCATATTCTCAATTAAAAGAGATATACCAAAAATACAAATGCAGCAAAGGGAAGGGGGGAAAAAAAAAAAAAAAGAATGGTCAAACTGAAAATTGGCAAGCCCACTTGGCCTAATTTCCCCTAATCACCAACAACAAAAGGTTTCAAACGTTCCCTTTGATTTTGACTTTTAAACTCTCTTGTGGAGGTAGACCTGGGGATTTGATTTTCTCTGTGTACCTTGTTTTCTCTGCTGTAATCAGTGATGATTATTGTTGGCTTGGCGGATAAAGGGGGCAACTTCTTGTCCTTCTCACTAGCATCAGAATACCTTTGGGTTCTTAACGTCGTCTTCTGATTGGAAGATCGAACCGGAGAGATTGAGAACAGTGGGCTTTCTTTCTGTCTAGTCAAGTTTGAACTGGAGGAGGTAGTACTGGTAGTAGTTCTATTTGTATATTTCTGTCCAGCTAGGTTTATACTAGAGAAAATACTACTAATGGTCGTGCTACTTTGGTCTTCGGTTTGAATGCTCGACTCGGCCTTGGCATTGGAAGTCTCCTCTAACACCTGAAATAACATTTCAATCAGTGACTTGGAAAAATATAATCCAACAAAAAAATGAAAATCAATGGTGTAGATGCAAAGTGAAATCACCATCTGTTTTGTTTTCGAGTGTAGTGAAGTGAAGTAATGCTATAGTTCGACAGTAATGTTGTACATTCATATAACCATAACAAAAAAATTAGACAATAATAGGTAGGACGCAACCAAAACAAACTGTAATGGTTGACAAAACAGAACCTAACCCACTACAAAAGCTAATCAGAACCGTCCAACTGACTTAACTTACCTTTTCTTCTTTGGAAGAAATGGATTCTTCAGTTCTCTCAGCAGATGAATCTCTTCTCCTTAGCTTACGCTGCATTCGAGCTTGTCTAATTCTAGCCTTCCGGTTCCTTATAAAGTAAAAATAAAATAAAATAAAATATTGAAAAAATTGTAGGTAGCATTACAGAAATGGAATCCCTGTAGCAGTCTTTTTCCAACTATAGAAAACAACAGAGGAAATCAAGAGCCGCCGAGAAGAAAAGTTCACTTCATTACAAAGTGAATTCTAAATTTTTGACAATCAGTTCAGTATCTCACTATTCGGTAGTTTTACAGACTTTATTTGTGTTACTGGTCTTCGGTGGATAATTTTGAGATTGCTTAACCTTGTGCTCGCTGGTACATACCAGCATGACTCCATATCCTCTTTATATTGCAAACACGGGTGCAGGTTCTTGCAGATCCTCAAATTTTAGGCAGACACAATTAAAACTCACCGAAGCCAAGTACTACGTAAAACGAAACTTACTTCTTTCTTTCATTGGCTTGATCCAGTTCGTCCTCATCATAGTGGATTACCGGTAAACCGGAAAGGTCACAAGCCACGGGTTCTGTGAAGAAGAACTGTAAACAGAGGTTCCTTATTACTATATCATTCAGAAACATGTTCATAAGCTATAGTAATGGCAAAGCAAGTAGTTGAGCTAAAATCTCTATAGAAAAGATGAAATTTCGAGTTATTATACTTCATTTTGAAGAGCTGATGATGCAGAGCCACGATAAGCAGGATCCAAGGAAAGAAGATTTTTCAATAGGCCCAAAGAGGATGTAGGGAAATCGCTGAAAGCTTCTACTAGACTGGGCTTGTACATTTCAGGAGGCCTGAAAGTTGTAGATAACTTCAATTTTTCACAGTAATCCTCTGATGGTGTGCCACAGAGCTTGAAAATCCTGTGTAGTTGCTCTACCTGAAATCACATGATGTTCGCTATCAGATCAGGTTCCCACCTTTTTTTCTTATATGGTGAGCTAGCTAATTGGATCTTTTTCTTTGAACTTAATAAAATTCCATCACGCACCTAAGGACTTATTGTCATCTTGTTTACAGCAATTGATTGTTATTACCTCAGTCCTACCAGGCATGATTGGTCTCCCCGAGAACATCTCTGCCAAGAGGCAGCCTGCACTCCAAAGATCGATAGCAACTCCATAATTAGTAGCACCCAAAAGCAGCTCGGGAGCTCGATACCAAAGTGTCACGACTCGATTAGTGAGACGACGCTTCTGGTTTGGACTAAAATAATTTGCTAGCCCAAAATCTCCAATCTTTAGCATGCCATTTTTGTCAATCAATAAGTTTGAGCCTTTGATGTCTCGATGCAAAATTCCCCTACCATGGCAGTGCTGCAGACCCGAAAGTAGTTGATGCATATAGAACTTGATCTGCATCACCAATTTAGATAAGCAAAATGAAACAAAGCCCAATAGGAAAATCCCAATTCATTGGGGCTTTCGATACAATCAAATAGAAAACCACGTTCTCAATCGTTTTGAATATATAAGCAGAACAGACATATAAACCTGTGGTTCAGTAAGCCTTTCAGGGCGGGAAATTAATCGTGCCAAATCTGACCGCATGAACTCAAAAACAAGGTAAATACTGTACTGCATTCTTGAGGTGGCCAAACCTTCAAGTTTCACTACATTTGGATGATCAAGCTGTCTTAATATTGTAATCTCCCGCGCCATAAACCTAATACTCTCGGGTTCTGATGTATCAAACCGAACTTTCTTTAACGCAACAATTTTTCCAGTTTCCCTATCTCGTGCTTTGTACACATTGCTGTAGGTCCCCTGACCAACCTGTAAAACATCATGGATTTTGATCAAACAAAATACATCTAAAACCTAGTTCTATTGTTGAATGAAAAAAAATTTATTAATTGGATATAACTTTGATATGATATAACAATTCAAAATGTGAATTTTTTTTTTTTTTTTTAATTTTTCATACTCTACCATAGAATTATCCCTAAACTCACGTTCTGTTTGCCTAATATTCAGGGAAAAAAATTCGTTTACTCCAATTTCTATATAATCCACTTGGACTCAAACAAGAATCCTTCATGTGTAATTCACAAACAAAAGAATTAATCCACATTCCCAATAAACTATTCTTAAAATAAAATAAAATATAATCCTCCGAAGAATCTACCAACACTAAGGCCCGTTGGAGACAAGTCTCCAAAAGTTTTTTTTTCCTAACATTTTCAAAAAGCTCAATATTTAAAAGTCTATCACTTTGTCATTTAGACTTAAATAAGATGATTTTTTTTTTAAATTACATAAAATCTTGAATCAAATAAAACAAGATCCATATTGTTAATTTTTTTCCAAATATATTTTCAATTTTTATATTTTTTTTACTCCAAATAGTTTATTTTAATCAAACGCACAATTATAAAACTCAAATAATCTCTAAGTTCCCAAACATCGTCTCCAAACGTGACCCCAGACGGTGCCTAAGTAAAGCTCTAACACTGAAAAGGCAAACCAAGCATCCGTATGTTGAGAACAACACTCCAAGCAAACATATAACGAAAAAGAACAACAAAAGTCGAGATCAAAAAACGTCAAAGTAATTACCTTGTCAAGCTTATCATACGACTCAGCACTCTTTGGAACCAACCCAGCTAACACCTTCTTGGGAACATTCTCAAGCAGCCATTTCGGCCATCCTTGAGCCAATTCCTCTTCTTCTGCTTCTCTTTCTTCTTCTTCTTCTTCTTCTTCTTCTTCTTCTTCTTCGATGAAAATCCTCCTCGAAACATTCCCACCATTAACAGTACTCTCTCTATCCTCTCCACCTATCAATCCAGCATTTTCATCGCTTCCGTCACTGGGTCTGTCCCCAAATCGCCTCTCGTCATACCTCTGGCCCGTTGATCTTCTGGGTCCCATAACCCCAACTCTTTTCGCCGAGTACCCATTTTCCGTCTTGAGCCTATGAAGGCTTGTAGGTGGGGAATCTGTGGAAGAGGGCTTAGCGTGAACACAGCCCATTGCTTTTGACGACCAGACGAGTTTGTTGGGTTTTGTGGGGGATTGTCATATGGGTTCCATGGCAGAAGAAAGATCAGCGTGAAAAAAGAGGAGCAACAAAAGCTTCTGCCGTCCATGGCCGGCAGTTTTGGAACCTTACTGGTGACAGAAAAGAGGTTTTTTTTTTTTTTCTTTTTTCTTTTTTGTTTGGTGTTCTTCTTTATAATTTTTGTGGGTCGTCTTCTTGCTTGGCTTCTCCGTTGAGACTTGTTCGTACCAATACATATTCAAACATGAAGAGAGCTGATTACCGCGAATCACGTGGCTGTCTCCAGTGCTAAGTTAGTGACAGCTAGCAGTATTGTGAAAGAAAACTAAATAGAAAATGGACATGTGTCCACAGGAGATTTGCCCTTTCTTTTTTATGTGTATACCTATATAAATATATATATATATATACAGTGGTGCATGCTTGGTTTCTTTAAACAGCTTGCTGATATGACTACTGCAACGTGACTAATGCAGTAGTTTGTTAGCACTTTAAAATTTAAAACTTAGGGTGTTTCGTCGTCAATTCAATTTTTATTTTTTTCTTTAAAAATTTTTTATTTTTTTTAAAAAAGTCAATCAAAATTACTATTTAAACTTATAAATTTTAACTTAAACTCATTCACTAAACACTCCCAATTTCAAGTCTAGACAGTTAATTAAAAAAAAAAATCTCAAATCTGGACACATCAATGAATTCTTCCAATAAAAATCAATTGAGCATAACTTTTTTTTTTTTTTCCCTTTCCGGTAGCAGCATCACATAGCATTTGCACTTCATATTTGGGAATCTTTTAAATTCAGAATTTCAACTATTCCCGATCCAGAAAAGTGAAAATACCACAAGGAAAATATGAATTGGTGCTGACTTTGGGGATTAACCAAATTACCAGCTTCAGCTGCGTTTGGAACATTGATTTGAGATTAAAAATTTTTCAAAAATTTAATTATAATTTTTTTATTTAAAAAAAATGATAAAAACTTATATAAAAGACTTAGATTTAAACTGATTAGTCAAATGCATGCTCAATTTCCAGATCCCTACATTCATGTACAATTACAAAGATGATTAGAAGTATTAGCAGTAACAACGTTCGGAGCGAATGTAGAGAAATTTCTACATTGCACTTCTATTAGTCTGATCAAACATACTGATGTGGTATACTGCTGAATTTATTTTGATATCGCATTTTGTTTTACTTAAATTGTAATTATGCTACCTTTCATTTTTTCTATTTATTAGAAATCAAAAGTTTAAAGCAAGACAACAATTATGCTGAGTAAAAATAGGTGAATTTTTGTTATTTTAAAATTTAGTCCAAGATGTTTTTTGCTTTTTCCATTTTACCCACCCTCGAAATTAATTATGCCATGCACGCACATATTAAAACTATTAAAATCATATATGACTTAATTTAGTATATGCCCTCACTGAACAAGAAGACTAGATACGGATAGTCAATTGCTTGAAGCCTCTGATTTTACAGACTAAAATATCTTGTTGATGTAAAATAATAGAAAAAAGGCTCTTTGACATGAACTTTTTGCTACAAACATGTCAATGGCCTAACCACTTACTTTTGTTCATGGCATGACTTCCATAATTGCTAAACTAGAATAACGGATTTTAATAGTAAGATGAAATAAATCGTCATTTTTCCACTAAGAGGAGAACAAGTAGAAAAACATCAAAAGCAAATAACAGAATTAAAAAATAAATAAATAAGTCCTGCCTTAGCTTAACTTATGAGCAAAACTTTTCCACTGCTCCAAATCAAACGAAAGAAGCCAAATACACCATGTTAGGTCCAAATGAAAGGGACCATGTAGTAATAATCGAAAGAACCTTTTTTTTAACCATGGAGTGAACCAGATCATGAACAAATTATGCAAATATCATCGAGTACCATAAAACTTGATATCATTACAACTAAGCTCTGCGTATATGCAATGTAGCATCTGCCCAAGTCCAAAGTGTAAGAGAGATTATAATATATCTCTAATTTAACAATAGATCAAAAGAAACAAGAGGGCCACGAAGGCCGCGAGAGCCACGAGGGCCGAGAGGGCAGAGAAGGTGGCGCGGCCGCGCTACACAAGGCCCAGCCACACAGGCGCGCTTTTCACACCTAGCCTAGCAGGCCAAGAGGGTGGCGCTACCACACCACAAACCACGCTCCCACGCCCCCGCCCACTTCTCGTGACAACTTCGTGCTACGAGGGCATGGTGCGGCCGCTCTAGTTAGGCGTGCAGCCCTGCAATTAATGCTGATACGGTAATTTCAAATATGTCTTTTGAATTGTTTCAAACCGTTATATCTGTTGGTTGTATATTTCAATGCAAAACTGAATTATTATCAGTAACTGATATATCAGTTATGATTATTGAATAAACGCAAATGAGATGTCTTTGAAATGAAGAGGCACCTCTTGGAAAAGGTTACATGGATTACCTTGGTTGTAACGGTTCATAAAAAGGCACCTATGTGCTTTTAAAAAAACTCCAGATATTTATAGATTTCATATCTTTTTTTTTTTTTTTGGAATACAATATTATTGCTAGATATTATATTCAAGGGTTTGTTATATCTTAGGGGCAATTTGCCGTTAAACTCTTTAGCAAACTTAGTAGTGAGGCAAATAAAACCTTAAAGGAAAGTATTCTCGATATGCCTCAAACCCATATTTGTTTTCAGTTTTATTCCATTGTTCTTGTTCTCTCTCAATTCTCTAACAATTTTTAAGGTTTTAATCTACTGCAACGGAGGTTAAAAAGAATATGACTTCTTTTCTCACTCCAAATCTCCAACTTGATCGTTTTGATGGCACTAACTTCACCCGCTGGAAATGAAAATCATTCTTCCTACTCACCATCCTCAAGATTGCCGATGTTCTTGATCCGAAGTTTGAGCCACTTCCAGAACCAAAGGAGGACGATTCTGATGTAGTGAATGCTGTGAGAAAGAAGCATGAAGAAGATAAAGTGATGTGCCGGGGTAACATTCTCAACACACTTTCCGATAGGCTCTATGATCTCTATAATTCAATGGAATCTCGAATAGAGATATGAAATGCTCTTGAATACAAGTACAAAACAGAGAAAAAGGTACGGACAAATTCCTTACTTTGAAATATCTTGAGTTTGTCATAGTTGATACCATGTCCATCCTTGATTAAATACATGAATTTGCAAGTTATTGTTACTAAGCTTTGAGAATTGAAAGTATAAATTTCTAAATCATTTCAAATGGGGGATATTATTTCTAAATTACCCCAAAGTTGGAATGGTTATAGAAAGAAACTCCTTCATAGGAGAGATGACATAACTTAGAAGGAATTACAAAAGCAATTGAGGATCGAAGAAAAGACTAAGTCTTGTTATCCTAAGTCTCTAAAGTTCATGTCGCCGAAACAAGTAAGTTTCAAAAGAACTTCAAGGTCAACAATGACAAGAAGTTCAAGAAGAAGGGCAATGACCACAAGAAGTTTTCAGGAAAATGCTCTTTTTTTTGTGGAAAAAAAGGCCATCACCAAATGACTGCAGATATGAAAAGGAAAAGGAAGAAGTTAACATCAACAAAGCCATTGTTGTTGAAGACAAAATCGAAGAGATATATGCCATGGTCTCGAAGATGGAAATTGGCATGATTACCGAAACCAACATGGATGCAACAAAGTCCTACGATTGATGGCTCGATTCCGGTGCCACCAATTTATGTTTGTAATGACAAGAATTTGTTCTCGTCATATCAAATTGAAAAGGAAGGACAAACGGTTCTCATGGGGAATCATAATGCAATGGTGATTGCTGGGAAAGAAATGGTGGAGATTAACTTTTCTTCCGGGAAGAAAATAACTTTGAACTATGTGTAAGAACCGACTTAAGATTGTACTTGAGGGCAACAAATGTATTATACCTAAGAATGGATTTTTTATGGGAAAAATGTTATTCTAGTAAGGGCATGTACAAGCTAAATATTATTGATAATAAAGATATGAATTCTGTTTATATTATTGATTCTTTTGATGTTTGGCATGCTCGGTTAGCGCATTTAAATTTTAGATTTTTCAAATACATGTCTAAACATGGTTTGATTAATTACAAAGATTTAAAACATGACACTACTACAAAAGTTGGCTAACTTGCAGAGGAACCCTTAGGTTTTCGGGGCATTGGATTCTCACCAATGTTTGCATTACTCAAGCCGACATTCTCGCTTCCGCTTCGTCTACCACTGCTCATGCGGGTGCTTCCCTCTAGGCGGAACGCTCCCCTTCCGATGCATTTTTACATCACATAGCTTC
>JAFMPE010017663.1:1165-17153 GCA_024759925.1 Ficus religiosa | reverse complement strand
ATTGACTAGAAAATATCGAGATGGTGTTGAAGAATTTTTGTCATTTGCCAAAACTCACATGAAAAATGATAAGATTCGATGTCCTTATGTGGATTGTGAAAATCATAGATCTTATTCAGTTGATGAAGTTAGAAGACATTTGCTTGCCCATGGGATTATTTGTTCATATCAAACATGGTATTTACATGGTGAAATTTGTTTGAATCCAACATCAAAGAACAAAGGAAAAAAACCTATTGTTAAGGAAGATATAGAAGATAATTTGTTTGATATGGTTAATAATTTGGAAGAACAATTTGTGCATCATCCGGAGTTATTTGATGCAATGATGAATGATGTCGAGATACCCTTGTATGATGGGTGCACTAAATATACGAAATTGTCCGCATTGGTCAAATTATGGAACATGAAGGCTTCGGGAGGATGGACAAATTCTAGTTTTATGACTCTTTTAGAATTTCTAAGAGAGTTTATACCGGTTGATAATAAAATACTGGTTAGTATGTACGAAGCTAAGAAGACGTTGAACACTTTGGGAATGGAATATGAAAAAATTCATGCATGTCCAAATGATTGCGCCTTTTACCGAAATAGATATGAGGATTTGGATGAATGCCTAATTTGTAAGGAGTTAAGATGGAAGAAGGGCAAGAAGCCAACGAATGGTAGCAAAGGAGCGCCAGCAAAAGTGTTATGGTACATTCCTCCGGCACCGCATCTGTGGCGTTTATTTCGTAATGCTGATCATGCCAAGAATTTGACTTGGCACTATGATAAACGAGTTTAAGATGGCATGCTTAGACATCCAGCCGATACATCACAATGAAAGACCTTTGATGCTGATCATCTTGAATTTAGTGCGGAATCACGGAATCTATGTCTTGGTTTGTCTGCAGACAAAATGAACCCACACGATAATATGAGTAGTAGGTATAGTCCTTGGCCCATCATACTTGTCAACTACAATCTCCCTCCGAAGTTAAGCATGAAACGGAAGTTCTTGATGTTGACTTTATTGATCTTTGGTCCTCAACAACCAGGGAATGACATTAATATGTACTTGGCATCGCTAATCGATGATCTAAAGAGCTTATGGGAAAAAGGGATCGAAGTTAGAGATGCTTACCGTCAAGAGACATTCACACTCCATGCAATGTTGATGTGGACAACTAATGACTTTCCTGCTTTTGGAAACCTATCTGGTTATTTAGTAAAGAGTTCTATTGGTTGTCCCATTTGTATAAAAGAAACATCTTCCATCCAGTTGAAGAATGGTAAGAAAACCATTTGCTTTGGTCATAGGAGATTCTTACCAAAAAACCATTGATACCGCAAACAAAAAAAGGCTTTCGATGGTAATACCGAAGAAAGAATCCCCCCCCCCCTCTCAGGTTTTGACGGGCGAAGAAATTTTCGAGATGGTTAAGGATTTCAAAGTAGTGCTCAGGAAAAGAAAATGGAGTAACAAGAATCCGGTGGTTGATGGACCTTAGAAAAAGAGGTCAATCTTCTACGAACTTCCATATTGGAGGACACTTTTTGTTCGTCATTGTTTGGATGTGATGCATATTGAGAAAAACGTTTGTGAATCAATAGCGGGCACGTTGCTTGACATTCCTAATAAGAGCAAAGATGGTGCAAAAGTACGGTTGGATCTTAAGGATTTGAAGACTATACTTAACTTGCTCCCTACGAAAAGAGAAAATACCACTTATTTACCTCCGGCAAAGTACACATTATCAAGATAAGAAAAAAGAAAGCTTCGTGAGTGGCTCACTTCTATAAAAGTGTCCAACGGGTATTCTTCCAACTTCAAAAGGTTGGTGTCTATGAAGGATTTGAGGCTGATTGGAATGAAAACACATGATTGTCATATCTTGATGCAACAATTATTACCGCTTGCCTTGTGAGGAGTTTTAATGAAGGATGTGAGATTCGCAATTACCAAGTTATGCTCATTTTTCAATTCGATATGTTTCAAGGTAATTGATCCATTTACACTAGATTCTCTACAATCAGAGTTGGTTAAGACATTGTGCTTGCTTGAGAAGTATTTTCCACCCTCCTTTTTTGATATAATGATTCATCTAACGGTGCACTTAGTACGGAAAGTTAAGCTATATGGACTGGTGTACTTGAGATGGATGTATCCTTTTGAAAGGTACATGAAGGTTTTAAAAGGGTTATGTCAATAACCGAAATAGGCCGGAAGGATGTATGGTAGAAAGTTACATAGAAGAAGCGGTCGAATTTTGTTCCGAGTATTTGTCCAACGCGGAAGCGATTGGGTTGCCAAAAACTATAAACATTGACTCAAAAGGACTATCCGTCGGCATTTCATCATTGGTAAATCGAAGTGAATGAGAGCAAGCTTGTCTCTATACTTTACATAATAGGGTTGAAGTGGAGCCTTTTATTGAGGTTCACCTACAGGAATTAAGAGATGGAAATCCAAGAAGAGGAAAAAATGAAAAGCGGTTGCAAGATTAACATAATCGGACCTTTCATCTGTGGATACGAAGACATGTCTTTCAGAAGGACGGCTTTTCGCAAGACTCAATGAACCTCACTAGAGGACCGTCGATGATAGTTAAATGGTATACATCATACTTCGTTAATGGCTATACATTCTACAATCACGAAAGAGATGAGAAGCATCCCGTTCAAAATAATGGTTTCAGAGAAAAACCGTCATGTAATGTCAGCATTACACGACGGTTTTGTTCCGAAACCGTCATGTAATGGCACATTACATAACAGTTTGCGTTTGCTACTGTATTTCTTGATTCGACGACAGTGTGAATCGTCGTGTAATATTGAGATACCACGCAGTTATATAGTTATAACCATCGTGGTATCTTAATATTATACGATGGTGATGCTGGATTATGCGACAGTTAATAACCGTCGTGTAATCCATAATTTTTACTAGTGTGATAAGTGTGAGATTTGCATACAAGTAAAAATGACTAAGAAACCTTTTCCTAAAGCCGAATGAAATACTCAAATATTGGATATAATTCACACCAATATTTGTGAGTATAATGGTATTTTGACTAGAGAAGGGAAAAGATACTTTATCACTTTTATCGATGATTATTCTAAATACACTCATGCATACTTAATCAGAACAGAGAATGAAGCCTTTGATAAGTTTAAACTTTCCAAGGTTGAAGTTGAGAACCAAAAAGATAGAAAGATCAAAATGGTTCAAAGTGATAGAGGTGGTAAATATTGTACAAATGAGTTTAATGCCTTCTGTAAAGAGCATGGTATTATTCACCAAAAGTTAGCCCCATTTGCTCCTCAACAAAATGGTTTGGCTAAAAGAAAGAATAGGATCTTTACGGATATGATTATTAACCAAAAGTTAGCCCCATCTTAGGCTTCCATGACTGTTTTCAAAAACCGTCGTGGAAGCGCTTGGCAACCACGACGGTTTTCGAAAATCATGTTCCGCACCGTGTTTTTTTGCGTACTTTCCACGACCGTTTTTTTAAAAATAGTCGTGGAAGTTCTGTCATGTAATCTGCATTTTGTAGTAGTGTTGGTAGGTAACCGAGTTGAGTTTCTTGACGGTGATCTTGTGGCCGCTGGGGAACTCAGCATTGTATATAGATATTCCGAATCTGGTGTAGTTTGCCAGTTGTCGTCGGAGAAGTTATTTGTGGCAGCGAGTGCGTCGCTCATGGAGATCTTGAGCGAGGCATCCAAGATTGTTAGACACGGGCTCGCTTCTAGGACCTGGAGATCTGGAGCTTGGAGCGTTTGGTACGTTTTTGTTTACATAACTTTATTGCTATGGCACCAGTGATTATGAAGGCAAAGGTTATCGTGAGAAAGCTCACGATAAATACTAGCATTTTGAATCCACGGATGGAGATGAAAGGATGTTGTTTTGTTGAGAGAATTTGTGTCCTTGTGGAGTTGCTTTATCTAGGAAATGAGAGAAACTTGACACGATTAATAAATAGGTCATTTTTCAGCTGAAATTTTTTGACACATTTGATAAACTAGTCATGTTTGGATTATTGTTTTCTGACATGTGTTCACAAAAAAATTTTTTTTTATTTTTTAACGTGATTAATGAATGGATTAATACGAATATAATTAATTCATATGGAATGTCGCCCTAGTCTATACTAAGAGAAATTAGAGTTAGTAGCGATACTTAACTTTCTGTGTTGTGTATTGGAAAATTTTTCCAGATCCTACTTAATTATATGTCGTTAGTGTCCACATCCTCCCGAATTTTAAAACGTATTTATTATGCCCCCTAAACTATGATATCTCTAAATTCACCCATCCCCCCCCCCCCCCAACTTTGAAATGTGTTATTTTTTCTACGGTATTGATGAGTTATTGCTTGTTGGAGGCTAGGTGTAATATTTAGAGGTTATTGAATGCTCTCACTCAAAAATAAATTAGTTAGCCACACAAGATTACATATATTCTTTTTTAGAGCAGTTGGTTGGAAGCAAGAAAATCAAATGAAAGTAGAGAACATACCTTAAATTAATTCAATTAGTTAAGAGTATAAAAAAAAATTAAAGAAATTACGCTCCTCATGTTTATCACTGCATGCGCTATTTCATTAAAAAAAAAAAAAGGTAACGCATTTTAAAATGCAGATGTGAATCTAGAGATGAATAATAATTTAGAGGTATAATAGGTACGTTTTGTTGACACTAGTGATAAAAAAATTCAAGAAGAATTTGTAAAATTTACACTTGTTGGAATTGAGGAGTAATTAATATACTCTATTCTTGTATTCTCCAACTAATTTCTTGGTCTCATAAATAGTCTTTTAGCAAAGTAGGACCTAACATTATCGCACCCGAAAAAGAAAAAAAAAAAAAAAGAAAAAGTCCTACGCGACGCGGATGGGAAATTGATGATAGAGAAGTGAGAGAATTTAAACAAGAAAATTCATTAGGAATTCGTATGTAAATTGGAATCTTTAATTTATTGACCCAAGTGAACAACGGGTTATATATCAACTCTACTTTTTCATATTTCCACTTACAAGGAAACGTGTTTGTTGTCCGGATACTTCTTGCAGGCACACGCAGGCACACAAGAGCTTCTTGCTAAAATTTTTCTACTTTATGTAATCATCAATAATTGTGTTTTTTATTTGTGAAAAATAGATTGAAAAATTATTATAATGCTATGATAAGTGTACAAAAATACACTTTTGTTTAAATCATTTATTAACTAATTTAAGTTTAAATTAGATATTTTCTTGATTTCAATTTATGAATTCTCAACTTGTCTAATCAAAAAATCTACTCAATTAGTCAAATTAATATAAAAAACTACATTGATTTTATAGGATGAAACACCTATGACTAATAAATATTATTTTGAAACTTTAGATAAAACAATGCAAGACTTAAAAAATAATTTTGATCATCCTTTTGAAGAAATGACAATTATATTAGGTGGTAACTTCAAACAAATTTGCATGTTGTCCCAAATGGTACAAAAGAAAATATTATTGATGTAACTATAAATAATTCTTATCTTTGACCATATTTTCGTATACTTACTTTAACAGAAAACATGCGATTAAAAAAACATAATTATTGTATTGAAGAAGAACAAATAGAAATTACTAATTTTTCAAAATGGATTTTAAATGTTAATGATGGAACAGCAAATGTAATAAAAGATCCAGAAAACGACGATGCTATTTAGATTGAAATACCTGAAAAATATTTGATACAATATATTATAAATTCTATTGAGCATATTTCGACCACAATATATAATAATTTTCATAATAATTTCTAAATTATTAATTATCTAAAATAACGTGCGATTATTACACCTAGAAATAAAGCAACTTATGAAATAAATAAATAAATATTTATTTTTAGTACCTACAGAAACAAAAATTTATTATAATTGTGATACTATTCTTTCATCATTTGGAAATCTCGAAGAATTAAATCTTTTATATCTTCTTGAATTTTTACATACTCATAACTATAATGGTATACCTTCACATGAATTAAAACTCAAGATTAGAATTCCTATTATGTTAATGTAAAATCTTAATTAATCAATGGGTTTATGCAATGGTACTAGAATGATTATTACACAATTAACAAATAGAATTGTCGAATGACACATTATCAATTCTAATGATATAAATGAAAAAGTTTATATACCTAGAATATAAATGACAATTTGTTAATCAAAATGGCCTTTTGTTTTAAAAAGATGACAATTTCTTTTAAAAATTTGTTATGCAATAACAATAAGCAAAAGTCAAAGCTAATCTCTAAATAAAGTTGGACTATATTTAGAGATGAAAATTTTAGCCACGAATAATTTTATGTTGCTATATTTAGAGTGACTTCACCAAAAGGTTTATATATTTTAATATACGATTTGATTAACAAATATCCAAATCATGTTAAAAGCATTATTTTAAAAAAAATATTGCACAATATTCATCAAAGATGACAAATTTTTGTGAAAAAATGATAATAATAATAATTGTTATTATGTTTTAATTTATTTTACCACAAAATAACTATTTTGCAGTCTTCAAAATTTAATACATATATTTATATATATAGTCTTGCTATTTGTAGAAAATGGTCAGCCTAATACGAGTCCTGAAGTCAAGGGAGATGCATCAAACTACATGTGCACAAGTGTGTCGACTATGACGGAACACAGACTATAAGACTGGACGATTAATAAGCATTGACTGCTTATTAATTGATAAACAGGTAACTCAATTTATTTCTTATAAATATTATATTATTCCGTCAGACTATAAGACTGGACGATTAATAAGTCTTGACCGCTCATTAATTGACAAACAGGTAACACAATTTATTTCTTATAAATATCATATTACTAATAAAATGCATCTCAAGTTATTATTTAGTATATAAATAATAATAATAATATATAAATATGTTTTTTTTTTATATAGGATGAAGCAATACACGGTTTTATTTGTGCGAAAAATGCTGACTTCATAACAAATAAAATACAAGTATGCAATATATATGAAATCAACAACTTCTTCATCAGGAACAACAAACAAATGCACAGGATTGTTCCTCACGTAGTAATATTGCAATTCGCAAGATCAACAATTTTCAAGAACGTTGAGGAAGACATATACCAGAAATACCTCAACACAAATTTAATTTTGTGGAGTTCGATCAATTAAGATCAAAAGTCGACATCAATGATCTTCTGTCAGGTAAATTATATATGATATTCATATCTGTTCATTTATAATTAATAATTAATAAATTAATTATGTAAAAATTAATAAATAATAAATTTTTACTTATTATGTTGTGTTAGATGTGATTGATCGCGTTATCTCAATCAAGAGTATAGAAGAATCCACTATAAATGATAAATCGGTAAAAAGATGAAGTTTAGTTATTCAAAATATCAGGTAACTACAAATAATATATTATCAAAAATCTCATAATTTATTATTAATATATTATTTATTTGTATTTATTTCATTCAACAGAGAAGAAACACTTAATGTCACTCTCTGAGGAGAAATTGAAGAAAACTTTGATGAAAATGTAATTCAAGCAAAGTCTGCACCAGTAGTAATGACATTTTCAGCAATAGCGGCCAAACAATATATGTGTAAGTATATATACAATAACTAAAAATAAATTTTCCACTATCCTAAATAAAAAGAATTAAAATTTTATATCATTAATTATTAACTATTATGATTATACATATACAGGTGGACTTTATATTGCAAGCACTATTGGTACTTCATACGACCTTGATCTAGACATTGCTGAAACCAAAAAAAAAAAAAAAGTATCATAAATTTTTACTCATAAATTATCATAATTATTTATATTTATTAATTTTTAAAAAATACTAACTTAATTTAATATATTAATTTTCTATAGATTCAGCCATTCTATCGAAGTAATGGATTTTATTGTTTGATCAACAAAAAAACCATTATCATTAGAGGAACAAAAGACTATGAACTGAACTATAATCGCAAAACTTTAGGTTCTAGATTCATATCAAAATCAGGTAAATATTTAATTATCATATATAAAATATAAAATATAATTTAATAAATATTATTAATATATCCGACGGAGACAAAATTCACTGTTAAAGCGACCATTACCGACTTGATACTCGCCAAGGTTGGTTCTACAATGCATGTCCAAGATGTTACATACAAATAAAACAATCAGGGACATCATGATGGTGTGATAGTCATAGAAATTTAACTACAATGCTAATTACTTGGTAATATACTTTATCTTTACTATAAAAAAATAAATATATATAAATACCCAAGTAATTAAAAATTAAATAAATATTAAATGTTTTCAATAAGTATAAAATTAATGCACGAATCAAAGATGACACTGGAGGGATGAACATTGTCATGTTTGGAAAAACTGTGCAATCATTAATAGATAAACCTTGCTCTATACTGATGAGCTAAGAAGGATACGTTGATTCAAATATTATCACTTCTATCCTGAACCAACTGAAAGGCATATCAAAAATATTTGTTATCCAATTTCATCTCAGATGTGCTTTTATCGATGTAGTCATTGTAAAAACATTTGATAATGAAGTGCAACCAATGTTATTGCCTGCACCGACAACTAAGCCTTCTAAAGAAATTCCACCATCGCTAATCTCTTTTGACCCAGAGACACCCTAGCTAGGAGGTAGAAAGACGGCAAAAAAACAGCTCACTTTTAGCAAACCTATCATTGAAGAAGTAGAATAAAGGTATATTGCTATTTATATTTTATTTTCAATTTTAAAAGTTTCTGATTTAACATATATATTTATATATCATTAATTCTTACACAATTATATATATTATTATTTTAGTCCTTAGCATCAACCTCCTCCATCGCAACTTCAATTTGTATCTCCAAGTGATCCATTAAAAAAAAAAAACGAAAAGAGACCAGATAATGTTATTTTTAATGCATAATTACATATTAAATTAGCAAATTTATTTTAATTCATATATCAACCATAAACATCGATTTACTAACATATAGAAATGTTTTTATTATGACAGATCGGAGGAAAAAATAAATAAAGTTAAATATAAATGACACTAGTTTACTGTGCGGAAAAAAATTTCATATTTCAAAACTTTATGTATGTATAAATATAGATATATATCTATACTAATATATATAACTTTGACATCTTAATATAAATTTGAATATATGAAAAAACAAACTAAATCCTTAACCTTATTGTAATTATATTATCTTTTTTAATCAACTACCTTTAATGTATATTATTTATTTTCATACATTGTGTTTTAATTTTATTTTTTTTTTTTCCCTACCGTGCAACGGATATTAAACTCGTTTGCTCTAAAGAAAGACTACATAAAGTCCCGCGCCAACAACTCAACAACCTCTCTCATTGTGGGCCTTTCCCTTGGGTTTGGTTTAGTACACATAAAAGAAACTCTTAAGTACTCCCGAATGCTCGACTCGTCCAATCCTCTCCTTGAAGACCAAACCCAAACATTTGGGTCCAACATTTCCCTTTCTCGATTTTGGGCAACCATTCGTTTGGCCCACTCCATGAAGCATGTCGTTGTTTTCTCATCAACGGCGACCGGCGATTCGGGCCGCTTTCCTGTTGCAATTTCCAACATCAAGATGCCAAAACTATACACGTCGCCCTTCACCGTCGCCACCGCATATCCTTCTTCATACTCGGGCGGCATGTAACCCACCGTGCCGGCCGCTTGGGTCGAAACGTGAGTATGTTGGGCTTCGACCATCCGAGCAAGCCCAAAATCAGCAATATGGGCCTCAAACTCGGAGTCCAAAAATATATTATTGGACTTCACATCTCTATGGATAATGGGCTTCTTCAAATCATGCATGTACGCCAGCCCATTTGCCACACCCACAAGGATCTTCTTTCTTGTCCGCCAACACAACGGAAATTGCGAACGGTTCAAGTACAAATCATGAAGGCAAATGTCCAAACTACCTCTCTCGAAGAACTCGTAGATCAGAGCCCTATCGGCGCCGAAGATGCAGTACCCAAGGAGCCGTACGACGTTTGGGTGACGGAGCTTGCCGAGGATTTCGAGCTCCGATCGGAACTCCATAAAGCATTGGAAGGAGCTTGAATCGAGCTTCTTGACGGCGAGCTTGAGGCCGTTGGGGAGCTCAGCCTTGTAGACGAATCCGAATCTGCTGTCGCCAGCGATCAAGTCGGCGGAGAAATTGTTCGTGGCGGTGATTATGTCGCTCATTGATATCCGGAGCGACGGGTCGAAAAGCACGCTTTCTTCGATGGCAATGGAGGTTAAGGTCGTGCTTGGTTTTGGTATTGGGGCCTGGATCGCCTCGATCCGGGATCTCTTGGCTCGTATACTTCTGGCTCGTATACTTCTGCAGATCATTGTCGCTGCAGCAATGAAGACCGTAGCAAAGCAGCCAAGCAAGGCTGCCATGATGGCTTCCAAAGCTAAATCCATGGAGATAAAGGTATATGAGACGGAGATAGAGAGGGAGACTTTTTGAAGTATGCGTTTGTTTGGAGTTGTTTCTCAAGAAATAATTTTTGGCTTTTATTTTTTTTCCAGCGTTTTTTTGGAGTTGTTTCTGAGGAAATAATTTTTGGCTCTCCAACACCACCACACCACCCCCCACCCCCCCGGCGGGTAATTTCGTGGAAGTTGGAGTAGGGCCCAAAATGGCAAAATTTTCCACGCGGTCGGAAAATTTATTGCAATGAACCAAAGTTCGGAGAATTTCAATATCAATTGGAAGTTCAAATGTTGACCCCAAGTCAACCTTGTGACTTTTTCACACGATATGCTTCTCAGTAATTTTTCAGACATTTGCCAAAGAGTAGCTTCTTTAACTTTTAGCTTTCTTCTCATCATCTGAAGAACTAACTAATGGCGGACGCAAATCTCTTCAATGTTGCGGCGAGTATTATCGAGAAGTTGGATTTTGCATCTCTTGCAGGGGCATAACCAGAATTATATTCCAATGGAAGGCGTAAACCACAATTTTTTTAAGATAAAATAACTTTTAGTGGGAATTATGTGAGAATTTTTAATTTCTATGGGTTTATTTGAGAAAACATATAAATAATTTTAGAATGGATTATGCGAGAATTATTTATTTTTAGTAGGGGTAAAATATGGACTATTTGAAAATTTTTTATTTTTAGTGAAAGTAAATTGTAAAAATTATAAAATTTTTGGGGTAAATTTAAAAGAAAAAATTACGAGTGGATGCCAGCCCCGTTGCTGATCTCTTGGAAAAAAAGGTTGGATTGCTTTTTGGTGTCGACAATGAGCTTCAGAAACTTAAGCACAATGTATTAGCGATCAAAGTTGTGCTTCTTGATGCCGAGGACAAGCAAGCTGACAATCATCAAGTCAAGGATTGGCTCCAAAAGCTTCAAGATGCGGCTTACTATGCCGATGAGTCTCTTGTTAACATGCTAGCTGCTTTCTCTCATTATTTATTTTAAAAAATAGAAGATGAATATGACATAATCAAAAAGATAGTAAATGATAGAAATCCGAAATTTCCGCCAAAATTTTCCTGATATTTCATGATATTTTATAAAAATTATACTACATTTTACCAATATCGATTTTTTACCGATATTTACTGATATTTTCCCGATATTTTGATGGAAAATATATTACACCTAAAAAATATTGTCACGACCCAAAATCGGGTTTAGTGATGTGAATGTGTTTAATTAAAGTAAATTTGGTAATTAAAGAAATCAATCGAATAAATTACATAATATTTTGAAATTCGCCCACACTTTTAATAAAATCCATATTTTAGCTAACTTTAGAAAACATATCAGAGTATTTGGGCCAGGTTGTAATTTGACTTAAAGTCTAATATTTTTAAATTATTGAAAACTGTCAAGTAACTTTTTAATCAAAACAGTGGGCATTCCAAAAAATTAAGTTTTTCACATAAAAACAAGTTTTGGATATTAAGCATCTGGTATCATCACACAAAAAATTACAAGCAGGAAATAAAAGTACAGACATCCAAACTAGTCTAAAGAGAGTTTAAGTTATGCATATCTTGGAAAGAATAAAATAGCTTAAAGGAAAGTACATATAGTCATCATTGAATGGCAGTGGCCGTGAATCACACTTGTCCACACAACGCTACTCCTAGCACCTCCTCGGGGGTATTAAAAACAATAAAACGTAAGTTACGGGCTCAATAGGATAAAACTTACTCAATTAAAATAGTTAGTTTGAAAAGAGTTATGCTGGGATATAATAAAAACGAACAAGGTTTAAATTTAAAATGCATAAATAAATGGATGTAGTTATGTAATTTGCTAAACATAAATAGACTTACTGGTGCTAACCTGACAATAACCGATTGGTGACAAGATACTATCTCAGTATCTGAACAAGGATTTACAAGCAAAACTATCAACCGTCGACATCTAATCCAACATTATTTGAAGTTTCATTTAACACACCTGGACAGGACAAGCCAAGTCTCCAAAAGCATCTCACTTGAATCTCTCAAAATAATGTATCTACGTATATATATTTTTGACCCAAAATATTTGATACATATATGTACTCTCCATTTAAAACATTTTACAAATCACTTTTATTTTCAAAATGATTTTAAAACGAGTAATTTATAAAGCAACATTTATAAAAACAAAGTTGGTGTATTCTACCTCTTTGGCAAAATAATTTTTAGATAACTTTATTTTACGTAAATCGAGACTCCTCATTTTGATCATCAAATTCTTAAATTCAATAAATACAGATAAATTTAATTATGTCGCACAACAAAAATGCTAATTAAACTAAATACCATGTCTAAGTGCTTTACTTTATTTTTTATTAATTAACCAAAACTATGTAAAATGTGTAAATTTCAAAACCTTGCTTTAAATTCTTTTGCATTCGAGAAAACTTGCAAGTAAAATATTTGCAATGCAGTAAAATCATGTTTTAAAATCCTCATAACAAAAATTGAAAAGTTGGAAGGTCGGAAACGGAGCCCGAGCAGGGTTGCTGCCGTCCGGTCACGGGATTCAACCACTTAGCGGTCAGGCCTCGGTGGCTCCGGTTGACGGGTCGCCGGCGTCCGGTTGACCGAACGCTGCATAAACGCAGCTCGGGTCTCAGTCCAAAACGTGCAAAATTCAAATCCCAGAGCATGTAAAATGCAGAAAAACAGATCCAGATCACACAACTCAATTCCAAAATATCAATACGGTATTAAAACAATTCCTAGAGCATGATTTTCATGATTCCAACTCGGATGCCACAAAGTCCAAACATACATGTTCTATTTGGAACGAATTCATACTAGTTTAGATTCTCATTTTTAAATCCATACATCCTGAAATTTAAATGATAAAAAAAAAAAAGTAAACAAAACCCAAGGTGAAGTTCTCCTAACCTCTGTAATCCGATTCTCTGCAAGAGTGAGATTTCAATTCCGAAAAAAATGAGAAGGAGAGGGACAGCTGAGAGGGAAAGAGAGAGTTCGCGTGAGTGAGAAAAAGGGGGAGAATTAGAAAGTAAAATGAAAGAGAGAGAGCTTTGGAAGATGGTGTGCTCTGTTTAGTTTCTACTGTTTTGAGAGGAAACAGAGAGCTGGAGTGAGAGAGAGAAGAAGAAGAACACAAGGGAGAGAGAATTTGTCTCTGTTTTGTGTGTTTCTGAAAATTAAATGAGAAAACAAAGGGAGAGAATATATACTTAGCCTACCTTTGGTCTGTTAGTTATGGATAAAATTTTTAAATCAAAAATTCTTTTAAAAAATTAATTATAAATTTTTTTAATTTTTTTAAAAAAAATAAAAATTAAGATAAAAAATACATTAAATTTTAACACCAAATAAATTATCAGGCTTTAAAATTAAAAGGACAAACTTTTTACAGTAAAAATTGAACATAATTTAAGCCCTCTTGGAAAGGGCTAAGACAAAGCTTGTCGGTTTCAGTTTTTGGGAAAAGGAATCGAGCACTTCAATGAATGTGAGGTCTGAGTTGGTTTCGTGCTTTCTGTAAGCAACAATTCTTCACTTTTATATAAATAATAGGGTGTGCGCGTGCAATTTGAAATATTATGATGGTACGTGTAAATAAATGCAGTGATAAAATATAGTAAAAAATAAATATTTATATTTTATAGTATATTGTTTAAGAAAAATATTACATCACATAAAACTAATATAAATTACATGGTTTATGAGATTTTTCTCTTCCCCCATTGCACCTAGTTTTTGATATTCTTCTCATGCCTCAAAAATGTCAATTACACTATAACTAAATTGACTATCTCCAAAATATTCATATCTGTTGCTCTTGACAAATATGTGGTACTCTTTGGTGACTTTTGTGTCTTCCAGAAAACCTCAAAATTTTTGCTATATCCTACAATTAGTATAATTGTTATTATTATTATTTTTTTAATTTTCAATGAAATATTGTTTAAAAAAGTTCATATACATAAATTAAAAAATTTACCTCCGGACTTTGTTGGAAAAGATTCTCTGCTGAACAATTCAATATTTCTTCACCATTTTTGGCAAAAATTGTTGCTGCTATTGTTCCGGTAGGATCTTTCAGATTTGCTAAGAACTTGCATTTGTAAAAGCAGTAAAATAACAATTAGTAGTCATTAAATATAAGTTAGGTAATAAATAACAATCGATTAATATTTAATTTAAGTAATCATTACCTTGGAGAAGCTTAACATTTCTGTCACAATTACCTCATGTAAAGTGCTAATTATATGCTGCATCTATGAGCTTATGACATTGTGGACAAGCTCTATAGCAAAACTTTTGTTGAAGATTTTCTATTATAACTTTTACTTTGATTCAGAACTTCGTTTCCTATAAATATAATGTTATTAGTTGTTTCAAAAATTAAATTGTAATTGATAAAGACATAAAATATTTTTTAATAAACAATAATTACATTATCAACAAGATTTTGTATGTCACTAATTTTTTTTTATCTTTCAAGTGTAAGTAATCACGACTTGAAAATCGGGGATGGTGACATGCAGGGGCTTAATTAAAATAAATTCATAATTAAAATCATTTCAAACACATAATATTCTAAAATTCCATCCTCACTTTAAATAAAATTCCCATTTTAACCAACTTTCGAAAACATATCAGAGTATTAGGCCATAAATATTTTGTCCTAAAGTTTACCACTTTTATATTTAGTGAAAACCATCAAGTAGCTTTTTAATTAAAACAGTGGACGTTCCGAAATACTAAGTTTTTCACATGAAAACAGGTTTGAAAATCCAACCTCCAATATCGTCACACAAACAAACAAAAACAGGAAAATAAAAACATAGACATCCAAAACCCAGTCTAGAGAGAGTTAAATTTACATGCCTTGGAAAAATAAATGACTTAAAATAAAAGTACAGATAGATTACCATTGAAACACAATGGCCTTAACATCACACATGTCTACACAGTGTTACTCCTAGCACCTCCTTTGGGGGGGGGGGGGGGTTAAAACAATAAAACGTAAGCTACTAGCCTAGTAGAATACAGTTGACTCATTTTAAAATAATTACCTTCGAAAATAGTTTGGCTGGGTTACGATAAAATAAATGAGACCAAAATTAAGTAAATAAACAATACAGCAATGAACCCATTGAACATAGATATACTCAATGATCTATAGCCGAAATAAACACCACCCAAGTGGACCGATCTGTTAAAGGTAACATCTCGATACTGGAAACTGACTGGAGACTGGCAGCCAGAGATCGGCCGGGGAATGGAGTTGGAGATATATAAAAAATATTCCAATAAATAAAAGAGAGAATAAAAGAAAGAGATATAGATATTTTTATCTATTTACTTTTTTTTCATATAATTATTTAACTAAATGTTATGAAATAGTAAAATTATCAACTTTATTCTTATGGAGTGCAAAATTATAAGGAGGT
>JAFMPE010017552.1:0-15989 GCA_024759925.1 Ficus religiosa | reverse complement strand
GCTGCTCAGCTTATCCAACAGATTGAAGATGCATTGAAGAATAAGCAATAGACTTTGTGAGCTTTTCAACTTTTCCCATTTCTTTAAATAGTTCTTTAAAAGTTTCCTTTCTTATAAAAATATATCCTCGTGTCAATCAAACAGCTCGAATTTTGAACTTGCAATGGATTTATGATGGTGAAACTGGATTTATCAAGGCTGCCTTGGAAGGAACATACCTTTTCTTTTCTGGAGCCTGTCCTAGATACTTTCTTTTTTTTTTTTCCTTCTCTTTTTGTAACTGGCAGCATACCAAAAACCATGGCCGAACTTGTTTACATTGAATAGATCAAATCAAGGAAACAACTTTCCTGGACAGCTTGTTTCTTGATGAATTTGCCGTTTCGTTGCCCTAATCTCGAGTTTTGAATTCTGATCGCAAAAGTTCTTTTTGTGCCATATCTTATTGATGTTCTTCCTATGGATTTTGCTGTTAACCAAAAAGAAGCATTCTGTTTAATTCATTATGGGAGTAGTTCCAATTTGTCCGCTTCTTCCTTTTCTCCAATCCTTGTGAATGAATATATATATATATATATATATATATATTTTAAGAAATATGTAGAAGTTCTTTTTGTTTTGGGAAACAAAGGAATGACAGAGTCGGCTGTGCAAGTGGCAAATTGCCTGCTCAGAACTCAATACGGGTAGTCGGGTACAACTTCTAAACGCTAATTTTTGTGACAATTTAGACTGAAAGTTGCTCACCATAGAAATATTTTTTATTGTAAAAATTTTTCTGTAAAACTTTCGGGAAAATATGTTTAAATATCGATTTTGGTGAGTTTGAAGTGTAGTCGGTATAAATTTTTGGGAATAAATTTTTGGGAAATATTAAAGAATATAATAAATTTAGGAAACTTAGGCAATTAGATGGAAAAACTATGGGGTTTTTAGATAAATAGAAAAACATATCTGAAAATTCTGCTGAGTGGCCTATTTTGCTCACTCAATTTAATAGATGGCCCGATTTTTTTTTTTTTATTTAACAAAATGGCCATTTGTCTTCGTCTTTTTTTTTTTTTTTTCTTTCAAGATTTAGTCAATCATTGATTAATCATGGTTAATCAGTGATTGATTTAAAAAGTTGATGATTTAGATTATGACCACTCAATGATTTGATTACGGTCAATAATTGATTTATCAAATTAACAAAGTTATATGATTAATTACTTATTGATTATTTAAGAAAATTGATTGACCATTTAAAAAATAGATATTTTGAATGGTCATTTGTTAAAAAGCTTTAAAAAAACTACAAATCCCAAACATATTTATTGGCGTTGAAATATTAAAAAAGATTATGGTATTTAAAAATCCCCAGTAAAATTAAAATCTTCGTGGGGAGAGCGTTTCATAAGATGTTACCCCCGTTTGATAATTTGTCGAATCTGTGTGGCATGCTGTTTCGAGATGTCCAAGTGCTGGAGAGGCTGTCTGGCAAAGCAAAATTAAAGGATGTTTCTCTCCTAAAGTGGCTGAAGCAAATGGCAGTCCGAACAGGTTTGGATTTTGCAGAGCAGGTTGGTATTCCTATTGCAGTTGCTGAAACAGCTATGATTAATGTGCTCAATGTTGTTAATAATCATGATTATCTGTCTTTTCCTGATGATTACTAACTCTTTCAAGATGTTCAGAGATCTTTGTTTGTTATTGATGGTTTATGTAGTCATATTTCTCGTCAGGGAAATATGGTTGCCCACATTTTGACTGGTTCTAATTTTCATTAATTGTTCTGAGTTGGTTTGGGGTATGGAGGCTCTCTCATTTTTTATAGCCTCTGCGGTTCGGGCTGATTTAGCCGTTTAATCAAATTTTGTCCTTTCATATATATATATATAAAGATTATTTTAGTTACGGTAATAATTACCCTTGTATTTTATAATGTTTTTAAATTAAATTTATGCCACCAAAACCATAATGATGTAATATTAGTCAATCGTTGTTGATTTGTATATTATTATGTTCATATACGTTTCATTATAGGGTGGTTCTGTTGACATCCACCTCTTGACTCTTCACGCAGCCCCTCTTAAATACATATTTTTTTAATTGTAAAATAATTAAAATTTCTTATTACACACTCCTATAAATTTCAAAATTTTCCTTTTATAAAATCAATGTTGTTACACCACTTTTAAAAGTCTATCCCTCGCATATAGGCTTTAAAGACGTCATGACACAACCATCGAGGAAAAATAGGGACCTAAAAAATTGAATGGAACGATAAATAGACAAATAAATCCCTTATGAATTATAAGGTACTTTTTTACTTTATTTATTACTTTAATTAAGTAAGGGGATATATTTTTATACCATACATTATTTTTTTTTTCCTTTTATATTCACCTTTCTTTATCTCTCACCATTCTTGCTATTTTTTAAATTATTTTTGGAGGAGATCCGATTGGATCTCCTAGCACGGAGGAGATCACTCCTCCTCATGTGATCGCCGATGATAAAATCTAAAAAATTAGATAGATTTAGTGGTCCTGTAGAGGAGGTAGTTACTGTAATAACTAAACTTTTTGATAGACTCGTGATTTCCTTATATATAAAGAAATTTAAGTTTGTACCATGTGTTTTTGTGATGTTTCATGGAAATTATAGATATCAATGTAAAATTCATAATTTTATTATCACAATATGTTTGAGCACTTATAGTGCAATAAGACTCGATGACAGTTCATCAAATCAAATAAGAGGCCTTCTGGCGAAAAAAGACAAAATCATGATTTATGGTGTTGTTTTGATCAAAGAATGACCATGATAGCTTATAACATGATTAAGGTAGTACTGTAATTTTTTAAAGCAGTATTGAAATTATTCTGTGACTGATAGTCATTGTAGATACATAATTAAAAATAAGGATTAGGAACATTCTAGAATAGTCTAGAATAATATTTGGAGCAATAAAAATTAAGTGGCGAACAAGGTCTAAGAAAAACAAATAAAAGGTTCAGTTATGTGTAGATAAATTCTGAATTGCAATTTAGCATCATCAGACTGTCGGTAGCTAGGATAGTATTTGTATCATCAGGATCATTAAGAAAATGGACTGCCAATTAGGAAGTAAGGCCAAACATGGCATTACATGGAGGCTAAGTGATTGAGGATAATTACACAATTATGTGATTTATTGAATTTGTAGAAAGAATTCAAGAGATAAACGTGAGAAATTTTTTTGGCTCAAAAACCTCATATGGATGGATTTCTTGGGGACAAGGAAGTTAAAAAAAAATTGTGTTTTAAAGCCAAATATGTAAACCAAGGAAATTAGAAGATAAAATTTTAAGTTATAGGAAAATTTAAAAATTCTACTTATAAATAGGTGTAAGTAGTGAAAATTTGGCCATTTGCTATCTTCTCTCCTTTCTTTATAGTTCTTAGACTGAAAAAAAAAAAAAAAAAAAGGGACAGAAGAACACAAAGCGTCCTTGGTGGCCGGTTTTCATAGAGAAGTAGGATAAGGATATTATCTCAAATCCAAGACCTAAAACCCATTTTCTTCAAGCTTTAGATTATATTTCTTGATCTCTTAACTAAAGCTTTAATTAAATTTGGTTTTGTAGAATTTAAGTGTATTTTAAGCTATTGGATATAAGAGCATAAGCTCATATATAATTATTTTTCTGTTTTATAGTCTCTAATACTTGATTTATGCTTTGGTTGGCTTGATTTGCTAGTTTTAAGCTTAGATTCAGTTTTATGTTTTAAGATTAGTTTTGACGATTATGTGCATGTGATTATGCTCTTATATGTTCAAGTTTGGTGACCATGCAAGTTGGCTATGACATCAACATGAAAACCCAATTTGGTAAATTAGTCTAACCAAATTAGTCTCCAAGATCAAATCCTAAATGGCTTTGAATGGAACCGCGACCCGATGTCTAATAAGAACCACGAACCTTGGTATGTGAGGACGCCACAATCAGGTATGAATGGATTAATTGATAAGTCTATGAACGCCACGGAATTCTTTGATAAGTTCAAGAAGTTCGTTTAAGAACCAAAGAGAATTAAATCTTCAATTTTCTGTGTAAATTGATATGCCCAAACAGTGAAAATCCGTACACATATAGGGGTTTCCCTTTTGTCAATCTTCAGCTCCTAATTGCCCATCAATTTTGGGCAAGTCAATAAACCAAAAAAAGGAAACACCCAATCTAAAGCAAATAAGGTAAGTTTCCTAAATGGCTGAAAAAAAGCCTTAAAATATTCTAAGAAAAAGGAAACTAGACAACTATTAGGTCAATAACTGATTCTTGTCGCCACTTGGCGCCTTAAAACGGGAAAGTAGCAGCTAGCGATTTTGCAACATCATTACTCGGTCCCATCTAGTACTTGAATCACATATTTGTTGGGTTGGCTGTCACATGTAATTCCCTCAATGGGCCTCCGTGCAATAGCTTGAGAACAAGTTGCTCGAATTAGCCTAATAAGTGCGTCTTTGAATTTCTTCGTGTGAGCCCTCGTAATCGGACCAATGGGAACTTGAATTGGATCTGAATATGTCTCATCCCACGTGCTCTTGCTTGTGCTACCGACGTCCTCATCACCATGCAAGTTGGCTATGAGATTAACATAAAAACACAATTTGGTAAATTAGTGTTCTATCAATATGAATAAGAGTATGGTTAGATTTTAAGAATGAAAAAGTAGACAAATTAATGGATAAATTTGAAGAATGAGAGTATGGCTAATTCGGTTATGAATGAAGCATGAGTCAAACACACCGCATAATGATTTAGGCTGATGGCTTAGATCATTTGAGGTAGTGTATGCGTCTTTTAAAATAGGACAAAAAAACTACCAGTTTTCAGAATAATATGTACAGTTTTCTGATAATTCAATTTTGAGGAGGTCAAATTTGAACAAAATTAGAATTGCAAAGTTGTAGAACACATAAAATTCTAAGGGATCTCATGAACAGTTTTTGAAAAATAAACTCCAAAGGCCTCCATTTTTATCAGTTTCCAAAACTGTTCGATCCAAGAAATTGTACACAGCCAAAACTGTCAAGGGGCAAAATGGATAAGCTAGAGACAGATTTAAGCTTTTGGCAAACTACAAAGTTGTAGGTTTTGATAAGATCTATAACTTCCGTAATAGAAAATTTTCCAAATTCTAAATCAATTTCAAGATAGAATTGAATTTTCAAAACTGTGCATGAAAGAGTAAATTCTTGCATACAGATATTCAACCAAATTAAAAGGATGTTTTGAAATCAGTTTTTAAGGTATTGTGACCTCTCTAAAAAGGAACTATGGTTTTATGAAAATATTTTCAATGAGGTTTAAATTCATTTGGATTTTACAAGTGATTTTAAAACCTTGAATGCTACTATGTATAACAATATACAATTTTAAGTATTGCATCAAGAAATGCTTAATTTAAGTAGTTTTGATATTTTGTAAGTAAATAAGGTGTTTTTAAGTAAAGGAAATATAATATGAAGAACTCTTATGAAAATTAATCAGTTAGTGGATATTGACCTAATGCAAAAATAATCCGAAATTACTAAAAAACAAGTTAAGTTTTAAATAGACACCACTACAAAAATTGGCTTAGACGTCGGAGATTACACGACGGTTTTACAAAAACTGTCATCCAAAACCTAATTACATGACGGTCTATTGAAATTGTCGTGTAAACTTGAGATTACATGATGATTTATGGAAACCGTGGTGCAATCTCGGAGATTACACGATGGTTTCCATAAACCATTGTGTAATCTTCCGAAAATCAAATTTCAAATTCTTACGTCGTGAAATTCGCACGTAAACCCTTCACAAAATTTCAAAATTTTAAAGTGATTTTTGAAAGGTTACATGACAGTTTCCATAAACTGTCATATAATCTTCCTAAAATCAAATTTCAAATGTTTACGTCGTGAAATTTACGCGTAAACCCTTCACAAAATTTCAAATTTTTAAAGTGATTTTTGGAAGATTACATGATGGTTTATGGAAACCGTCGTGGTATCTCAAAACATTCCACGACGGTGGAATACACGATGGTTTTCTATCCATCATGTAAACTTTACACGACAGTTAATAACTGTTATCAAATCCATAATTTTTACTAGTTAGAGAGGCAACTTATTTGGCTTTCTTCTTATACCAAAGTTACTTAAGAGTATAGTAATATTTTCATAACTCAAGTTAATAGTGACTAAGAAGATGATTAATCGGTTAGGAAACTGATTAATTATTTAATTAATATGTTATAATAAATATTTTAACTTATGTTTTATTAATTAGTAACGAAGAGTAATCTTATGCTATGTTTGGCAATATGAATATAACCTGCTGCCTTGCCTTTTGGTACGCTAGGATAAGAACGTAAGACAGATTGTAAGTACAAACCTCGCCTATAGTATGAAGAATAATAAATATTATTTTCAAGTGTGACATGCTTATGTATATGCCATATTTATTTATATGTCATGTTTTTACTAATATGCCATGATCATGTATATGGCACACATTATGACTATGACACAGTTTTCGATTATGCCATGTTTTACAATAATGCCCCATTTACAATAATATCATGATTTCAATTATGCCATACTTTACTATTATACCATAGCTTATGACATTGACATGGTTTATAAACATACTACGAGTTATTTTATACTATTGATCTTTATGCCATACCATATCTATATATCATATGCACCTTAGAACTAGCCTTTGTTGAAGACTTTATGTAGAAGTATGATTTTAAGCATACTCATCAAGAATTAAGTAACAAGACTAAGACTAACTCAAGACAAGTAAAGTGTCGGACCAACCTTTCGTAGATAATGGATGATTATGTATGTTTCAAGATTCCTAAAATTGTTAGGGATCTTACAAATCCTAACTTTCTGTGGATTGCACACATCCAGTATATACACAAAGGGCCTACATGTTAAGTAAGATAATAAATTCATAATGGAAGATAAGAGATCCATAATTGACAATAAATGTTTTATGCATAAGTTATACGATGCTTATTATGTTTTTGTGAGATTAAGTTTGTAATTCCTGAGCGTAAGCTCATTAGGATATTTCATATTGTAGGTAAGAAGCCTACAGCTTAATTTGGTAGGCCATGTGGATGATGCGACAAGTGAAGGGCGGTGTGAGATACTACTATGCAGACTTTTCTGCAAAATCTTTTGAAAATAAATATATATTTAAATAATTTGTATTATGCTACGTATGTGATGTTTCAAGACTTCGGTTAAATGCAAGGGTTATGTAGGACTTTATAATTTGTTAAACAAGTAATGTGTATGCACAGTAAAGTTTACCTCTATGAATTAGTCTATTTATGTTATGTGTTAAAAAAAAATTTTATTCTAAAATTTTTAGTAAGTTTAAATATTTAAAACTAAGATTTAATTTAAGTAAGCATGGTAATGACTTACATAGTTAGGTTGTTACAAAGTATTTTCAGTAATTTTATATATTTAGAACTAAGATTTAATTTAAGTAAGCATGGTAATAGTCTACGTATTCGGTTCGTTACAAAGTTGATATTAGAGTGGTATCCTACTAGCCTACTTCACATTACTTCACATCGTTTCTGTAGTTGCCTAGGTAGTTAAATTATTTTCCTTAAGTTAGAATTAGTTAAGATCTTGCTTACGTAATGAATATATCTCATCAAATGATAATACCCGTGATGCTTTTGACGGACTACCCCATCCTGATATGGTGATAGTCAGGAACTTTTCGTCTTAAGGAATTAGATCGACACCATGAAAGTTATGTTTCATGCCTGTGGAACTCTTGCCCACATAAGAGTAATATTAGATACAGGAAATATGTTTGTTGGTGTCTTTGCTTGGTGGTGGCAACAAGGCGATGCGCGAACATGAGTTAGATGTTACCAACAATAATTTAGTGGGCTATGATGATGGTTATAAGTCTGACGATGAAATTGATGAGGTTGAGATTGGTAGCAACAACTCTGAAGTCGACACATAATAGTTTGGTTTTTCTTTGATTAATATCGACTATATGCGATCCTTTAGTAATAGAAAATATGTAATGATGGGAAGCTTTAGACATTCCTAAAAGCTATGATTATGCACTCGTGCAATGAATGAGAAATGAATAATATTATGAATTTATTCATATATATTTTATGTTATGATATGATTGTAAGCATGACATATGTTGAATTGATAAGCTCGTAAGACATGATATGTTATGATATGATATGATATAAAAATAAGAATATGGTTCCATATAGGAGACATGAACTCATTAAATTATTAAAATAGGAAATATATTTTACAATTTTTCTATGTAGAACCATGCCACTAAGACGTAGAATGGCGCAAAGCTAAGACATTGATCTTGCGGCCCAGCTGAATGAAATAAGGTAAATGATGTTAGCACAACAACAAGAGATAGGTGGACTTAGAACTCGATTAGCTCAATAGAATCAAGGACCTCCTGGCGTTGTAGTAGCACCAGTGTGATACCTTAGAAATTCATAAACTTGATTTATGAACTATTATCATGGATTTCCTTCATTAATATACTTCTAATGAATTATCTTGATGAATATCAAATTTCAAGATCATGAATGATTGTATATGTATCATCAGTGTGATGATGTCGATGATTTAACAATGTTGAGTTTCTCTATTTAAATGAGAAATTTTAAATACATAAAAAGATGAGTTGAAGGACATATAAATTTATACAAAAAATTTATTATGTCGTATTAAAGAGATAATGTTAATTTTTGGGAAGAATCTCGATCTTTATTAATAGGTCAATTTAATGATCTCAGTATTTATTTTTGATCATATCAATAGTTAAGTTTTGAGAGTATGATTGGGAAAGTAATGTGTCACATAGATAGAAGATGTGTGATTAGTGTATACTGTTAGAAAATTCAAAGGTACAAAATTGGTCAAGAATTGTGCTTAGGTTTGAAATCAATGGTGAAGATTTTATGTCAAAGAATTCTAGGCAAATCAATGGTCAATCTTTGGATGATAAGTGACCAATGAGAGCTTAAGGTAAGGATTGGTGTGATGGAAGATCCATTGGATAAGAACAAAGATGACAACCTTTGATCAATGGTGGAAAATTGGAAGAAAGAAATAAAAAAACAAAATAAAAATGAGTAAGCAAGCGGGAATTTGGATTTTGCATCAAAAAAACAAGAAGAAATTTGAACAAATAAGAAAAAAAGAAAGTGATGCGTGCATGCAACCATATGTAAGAAATGGTATGGTTTATTTTGGCAAGTTGACCTAAAGAAGCGACAAGTGAAAGTGACCCTTTGTCCAAATTTTCAACAAAACTCCCTCCCTTTAGGTGGCGGTAATGAAGGGGAGAATTAGCCAAAATTTTTTCAATTTTACCCTTCAAAATATAGCTCCCTTAAGGTAAAAGTTGGCTAAAACCAAGCCCCTAACACCTCATTTTATTCTCACACAAGTAAAGCTAAAAAACCCTAGCTTTTCTAGCCACCACCAAGTTCAAAACAGAAAAAAGAACCACCAACACTATTATCCATCTCCAACACCCTTCTAGCACCCTCCTTCCTCCATTTTCAAGCTCTAAGCAACCCCGTTACCAAGTTCAAATAAGTGTGAAACGGAGTTAAAGGACGTTTTACTAGAGGTAACTTCGTGGTATTCTCTGTATTTTAGTCATTTTTGAAGAATTAAAGCATGGTGCTTAGTTATAATCTTAATGTTAGACTTCTTCTTACCTAGAAAAAAGTTTTGAGAAGAACTTTGGGGGTCGGAGATCTTAAAGGGTCCACGGAGTATTTCCGTAAGTTCTACAAACTTTGTCAAAGCTTGTAGTTATTGTGGTAATGTAGCATGCATTAGAAACTTTGGTAAAAAAAAAATAAATAAATTATAGGATAAGATTCTACAGAGGATAAGCTTTATTTTAGGCTTTGGAATCACTTAGTTTGCTTTTGTATGTTTAAAGTTATGTGCATTTGAAGTTGTGACACAAAACTAGAGAGAAAATGAACCCCTGGAGTACAGTCTAGCCACGGGTTTTATGTACTCCGAACCCTTTAGCCTTAAAATTTTGGACTATAAGTTATATATCTAAAAATTAGATTCTTTTAGTTTTACAACAAGGTATCATACACCTTGAACGGATAAATGTACAGTTTTTGGTGGATTTTACAAGTTTAGACTACGAATCGAAAGTCTATGCTGAAACCCTATGATAGTCACGGGTTTTGTATATTTTGGGTGAGTAAACCATAATGTTTTTTAAAACTATTCTTATCATACGAAATAGATACTATAAGTTTCCAATAACATATATTTTGCCTTATTTGGACTTGTAAGTGAATTGTTATGATTTTTCTAAATTTACCTATGAATCTGGACTTGTGGTACATATGTGGGACCAACAGTCACAAAACCTAAATTTATGGTATGAAATGCTCAAAAACTACTAGAAAAGCTTTTATTTCTGTAAAGTAGACATCTCAAGCTTCAAAATGAGATATCATGCATTTAAAACGGATATGTATATAAATTTTAATAAATCACATAATATTATATTGTAATCTGGTAAACTGAGATTTTACCATAAGACACTTAGGAAAACATCCATATTAATGTCTGAGATGCTTGAAATCTTGGAAAAAAAATTGTAAAAACAAAAACTAGATACTTCAAGCTTGCCAACGAGTTATCAAGTGTCCAAAATGGGATTATACTCAAATTTAAATAAATCTTACAAGTGAAAGATCCTACATCAACAAAACGATTAAATATTAAAATATGACATAAGGGTAAGTCATAACATATGTACATATTTAATTATGAAATGAGTTAGTGTTAAGTGTATGATCAAATAATGCAAAAAATCCTAACTTTACAAAATTGAATAACAAGTTTTAAATGGGCTAAGATAAAATACACTAGAGAGTTACTGGGCATATACTAAGAGACTACCCTAGCCCAACTAAATAATCATAACTAAGGGGATTGCGCTTTACAAGCCCAATAATAGATAGGAGGTATACACTTAGGTGACTCCTTGTCACCTTGATTGACTGATTAATTAATTAATTAAATAATAAATGCATAACCAAATGTAAATAATTAAGTAATTAATTAATTGATTGATTAATAATTAATTAAGTAATTATAAGAGTTAGTAAGTGATAATTAAGATTATTATAATACATGATTAATTAGAGATTAATTAATCATTAATCATTAATCATTAATCATTGCTATAATCATCAAAATAACTATGGATGATTAATTAGATATTAATCAAACATTAATTATTAGATTAATCAAATTATTAATTATTAATGTAAGAATTAATAATTATTAATTATTATATGAGAAAGAATATTTAAGTAACATAATTAAATTATTAATAATATAATTATTAATAAGTCCATTAAAATTATGTAATTTAATTATAATTACTCAATTAAATAAAGCAATATTTAACTACTACTTAATTAATTAGTTAATTAATTAATTAATCATTAAATTAAATTAAGTAAAATGAAATTATTTAAATAATAATATTAGAAATTTATTTAACACTTAATAATTAATTTGAATTAAGTGTTAAGGTTAATTATGACATAAACAAATTAAGCTCATTTTAATTTATAAAATAAATAAATAATGTTATATAACAATGATTCCATCTAGTGAGATATTGTTAAATCATGATAAATTCTCAAATCTGCGTAGTAGGAGATACAACTCCGGAAGTTTAAGCACATAAGATAAGTAAGTACAAATCGCACCTACAGCATGGAACAAAATATTTTTCTTTATTGATGCTCTACGTTTACTATGACTTGACTTGATAATATGATGAATATATGAGTTATACGTATTACTTTGATTAAGTATTTGATGTGCATAATTTCTCTTGCACTGACATGATTAGCATGCCTCACAGATAATTTATGCCATAATGATAGATGCATAGTGACATGTAAATCTACACATTATCACAATTAATAAGAATAAGGCAAATGAAAGGTAGGATTAAGTGTCATACTAACCTCCAATTAGTAAAAGGATATAATAAGAACGAAAGCTATAAGATATGACCTTGGAGGTTGTTGGAGGGTCGCTCGCCTAACTCCCCATTGATTGCGTGCATATGGATACGACATATGGGCCCTTATGTAGACAAGATATGTATATGATGAAGCATAATTGAACACAGATAGATTACATACATTATCGAACATTCATGATGTTACATGTGATGATATGATTTTATAAAAATGTTTTGTGAGATATTATTTGTATTTGCTGAGCGAAAGCTCATACGTGTGTGTTCGTGCTGTAGGTAATGCTAGTAAGCAGCCCGCTACTTAGATGCTTTATGAACTGACAAAACTGTGTGGAGACGATGAAGGACAAGAGTGGGATACCACCATGAATTTAATTTTCGCAATTAGACTTCTTAAATTATTTTGTATCGACTATATTTACAACTATGTTCTAATTTTTTGGTACTACTAAACTTGTAAAAGTACTCTACGAGAAAAAGACTTTAGACTCTTTCTTTTTAATCTACATAAAGTTATACCTTTATAAATATTATCTAAATATGAATTTGAATAGGATATTTATTAGCTAGAGGTTTTCAATTTCCTCAGTTAAAAATTTTAGTAATTTTAACTTTTGTAGCATAAATATGATTTAAAATTTTTTTTTCCACATTTTTAGAACCAAACATAAATAAGTGTTAAGACTAAATTAGACAAGAATAAGTAAGCTAGTTAACGGTCCGAAAAGTCGGGTCGTTACAGCCAACACCCGTCAATCAACTAGTTGCACCAGAAATTTCTAATGCTGACCCGGTGATTCCAGAAAACCCCTGAAGTTCCTGTTACGGTTGAACTTTTACCTGTTCCACTAGCACCACCGATTCGAACTCCGAAAGAACTATATGACAAATATCGGGCAAGAAAGCAACGGAATTCGAAGGATCAATAAATCCGATTGAGGCTGACAATTGGCTAGTTGACCTTTAGGTCATTCTGAACTTGTTGAGGTTCAATGATCAAGAGAAAGTCCTCTATGTGTCATTTTTGCTAAGGAAAGATGCTCGTCTCTGATGGGAAACAATCCAGATTCGGCAGAATGTTAGCCTAATGATATGGGAAGACTTTGTTGATGAATTTAAGAAAAAATACTTTAACACATAGATTATGGAAGCTCAACAAGATGAGTTTAATGGTTTTTGCGAAGGTAATTTGTCTATAGCTGAGGCAGCCAAAATGTTTGAACAGCTAGCATGTTTCTGCCCTCACCTCATAAGTTCGGAGAGGGACAAATTAAAAAGGTTGATGAAGATATTCTGCTCTGACTTGGCAATAATGATTAATAATGGAACCTATCCACCAACCATCGTTATTGAATGTGTTAGTCGGGCAATTCGAGCTGAGTACTTGATAGGAGAGGACAAAGAACAACGGGCTAAGTTCTTTAAAGCTAAGAAGGACAAGAAGGCCTAAGCTAAGTAAAATCAAGCAAGACCAAACCAAATCCCTTAGCAGAGAGGTCAAGGAGGACTCTTCGGCCAAAACAGCAACAATAAGCTGTCCGGCAATAATTATCACAAAAGATAAGGGAATCTAGGAGGACCTGGGAATCAGAAGAATCATCTCTAAAAAAAGAATGCTTCCTATGACAATAGTTATCCTACTTGTTAGAAATGTAGAAAGAAGCACCTAGGAGATTGCCATGTTGGAACCAATAGCTGTTTTTTGTGTGGCAAGATAGGCCACACTGCTAAGAACTACTACTCCAATCCTTAGAACTAGCAGAATCATTAGAGAGGTCAAGGAAATCAACTTCATATAGCACAATAAAAGCTTGAAAGATGTGCAATCACTCAAGGTATACTTAAAGCTCCATAACCTCATAGATGTATTATACCTACACTAAGAAAGATGTTCAAGCTAAACCTTTCACGGTGGTGACAGATCACACTACTACAAAAGGTGGCTTAAACGATGGAGATTATACGACGGTTTATTGAAACCGTCATGTAAACTAGGGATTAATTGATGTATTATACCTACACTAAGGAAGATGTTCAAGCTGAATCTTTCACGGTGGTGACAGATCACACTATTACAAAAGGTGGCTTAAACGACGGAGATTACACAACAGTTTATTGAAACCGTCGTGTAATCTAGAGATTAATAGATGTATTATACCTACACTAAGGAAGATGTTCAAGCTGAACCTTTCACGGTGGTGACAGATAACACTACTACAAAAGGTGGCTTAAATGACGGAGATTACACGACGGTTTATTGAAACCGTCGTGTAAACTAGAGATTAATTGATTTATTATACCTACACTAAGGAAGATGTTCAAGCTGAACCTTTCACGGTGGTGACAGATCACACTACTACAAAAGGTGGCTTAAATGACGGAGATTACACGACGGTTTATTGAAACTGTCATGTAAACTAGAGATTAATAGATGTATTATACCTACACTAAGGAAGATGTTTAAGCTGAACCTTTTACGGTGGTGACAGATCACACTACTACAAAAGGTGGCTTAAACGACGGAGATTACACGATGGTTTCCAAAAACCGTTGTGTAATCTTGACATTACACGACAGTTTCCAAAAACCGTTGTGTAATCTTCCAAAAATCAAAATTCAAATTTTTACTTCGTGAAATTCACGCATCAATCCTTGACAAAATTTCAAAATTTTAGTGTGATTTTCGAAAGATTATATGACGGTTTTTGAAAACCACCGTGTAATGTCGAGATTACATAATGGTTTCTAAAAACCATTGTGTAATCTTCCGAAAATCAAAATTCAAATTTTTACTTCATGAAATTCGCGCGTAAACCCTTGATAAAATTTCAAATTTTTAGTGTGATTTTCGGAAGATTACACGATGGTTTCCAAAAACCATTCTGTAATCTAGACATTACACGACGGTTTTCAAAAACCGTAGTGTAATCTTCCGATTTTAATAACATTACACGACGTTTTTTGAAAACCGTCGTGTAATCTCAACATTACACGATAGTTTCAAAAAACCGTCGTGTAATCTTTCGAAAATCAAAATTTAAATTTTTACTTCGTGAAATTCGCGCATAAATCCTTGACAAAATTTCAAATTTTTAGTGTGATTTTCAAAAGATTACACAATGGTTTTTGAAAACCGTCATGTAATGTCGAGATTACACGACGGTTTCTAAAAACCGTCGTGTAATCTTCCGAAAATCAAAATTCAAATTTTTACTTCGTGAAATTCGCAACCCTTAACAAAATTTCAAATTTTTAGTGTGATTTTCGGAAGATTACATGATGGTTTCCAAAAACCGTCGTGTAATCTATACATTACACGACGGTTTTCAAAAATCTTCCGATTTTCATAAGATTACACAATGGTTTTAAAAAACCATAGTGTAATCTTCTGAAAATCAGTCTAAAAATTTGAAATTTTGTGCTTTAAAATTTACACGTAAACCTTAACTTAAATCCACTTTCCTCATCCTTTATCATCCTTTTTATCTTTCTCCTTTTCGACCACTTAAAGATTTATCCTAACCATTATCTCCTTCACCCGTCTGCCGCCAGCGCTGATGCCTTACCCTCTCTCTTATTCTCCCGGTGATGCCGCCCACCCTCCACTCTTCCTCATTCGACCGTTGCCCGCAAGGCCGCCATCCCCTCCCCTTCATTCTCCCGTCGCCCTCCCCTTTCTCTTTTTTTTTTTTTTGTCACTGCAGTCACCACCTTCACTGTCACCCTATCTTCCCATCAACGCTGTGAACTATTTTGCATCAACGAAAGGCAAGGTGACTTCCATATTGCTCAAAATCTTGTTTTCCAACAAAAATACGAGCACACAATTATTTTATAACTTTTTTGGAATGCAATTTGTGTATTTATTGTTGTTCAATTTTTTTTTATTGTTGCTCT
>JAFMPE010017441.1:5125-21119 GCA_024759925.1 Ficus religiosa | reverse complement strand
ATAGGTTTGTTTCCAAAAACCCTAGCTGCTCTCAGCAAAGCTAAAAGCCTTTGCCCTAGACGACTGCCTGCGCTGCTCATTTCTGCTTCAGCAATGGGTACTCTCTCTCTCTCTCTCTCTCTCTAAAACCTTAACCAGTTCGTAATGCTATCTGCTTGTCTCGTCCGAAATTGAAATTTATGGAGTTTGATATTTGAGTGTTCCTGAAATTATGATTTATATGTATATATATATTTTGCTCTGTGTAAACGGTTTGTTGGTATCTAATTTTATTTTATTATATCTAAGTTATAGCTAAAGAGCTTGTGTTACTGTAAATGTAATCTGGGTAGCATGTATTAATGTTAAATTGCATGAAAATAGGTTCTGGGATTTTATCCTTTTTTTTTTAATTAAGATTTTTTTTGGTAGATTTTTATAATCCATTTTAAGTGGGCTTATAGTTTTTGCCCCTCATAATCTGAGAAAAAAGAACGAAATTTTCTGGATCTGTTATTATAATTGCTATTATTATTATTATTATTATTTTTTTTTTGTATCAATCGCTTTAAGGTTTGAAGTTGGGATTATCGAACAATCGTTTTTCGAGCAATACAAACAATCGAGAATGACACTGATTTGTTCAGTTTTCAAATACATGCTTATTTATAATTGGTGTACGAGGTCTCCGACTTATTAAAGACAGAGAAATGAAAACACTCGTAGGATTCGAACGAGTTCCTATTCAAAACCGCACCCTTGTTGCTGAGTTAGCCCCAACGGGTTATATAAATATTTATAATATAAAAATTACGCATTTTCTTTTCTTTTCTGTTAGATTCGAATAATTTTTTTGCAAAAGACTGATTGTGGTAAAAAAGTTGCTGTTTAGTTTGTGTGGTAAGTGTGTAAGTTTTGGTTTTTCTTCTATTTACTTATTTGCTTTGGTCAATTTAGGGGCTTACAAGTACGTTTCGGAGCTATGGAGGAAGAAGCAATCCGATGTGATGAGGTTCCTGCAGAGGGTAAGGTGCTGGGAATACCGCCAGCATCCTTCCATCGTCCGTGTCACTAGGCCAACTCGCCCTGACAAGGCTCGCCGTTTGGGTTACAAGGCCAAGCAGGTATTAAGAACAATTTTACTATTTGGATTTGTGAATGTCATTTCACCCCTATGTGAGTACATTTATGGGTACATTTACGCCACTATCCGAGCATCCTTGCAGTTTCACTTGCAAGCATTTTTGTAGCAAGTGGGATAAAGTATTTTTTAAACCCCCCCCCCAACCCCCCCTTTCTCTCCAGAAATTCCACCGTTTGAATTTGTTTGTTTGCAAGTAGGGGCCTTTGGTGTGGCATTGTGGGATAAACATTGCTTCCTGTGTTGATGTAGTTTTGGTATCCGGAAGCTTATAGTCTATAACTGTTATAGCTGGTTAGGTGGCGCCTCGATGCTTATGCTTTTTTCTCCTAAGGAGGTTGGCTAGGTACAATGATTGGATGCTCCCCGAGACCAACTACACTAAACTAACGGTCAATCACTGACCGATCGAGAGTTCTCTGTTTCTGATTCTCGCTTTTGTTTCGATTTGATACAGTGATTTCATTTGTTTATGGGTTCATTTAATGTTCCTTTAAGCAGGGTTAGTTGGGGCCTTGTTGTGTTATCACTTGTATGGTTTGTTCATTATCAGTTGCGTGCGCGTACTTGAATCATTGTTTCTATTGTCAGGGCTACGTGGTTTACCGTGTTCGTGTGAGGCGTGGTGGTAGGAAGAGGCCAGTTCCTAAGGGTATCGTGTATGGGAAGCCCACAAACCAGGGTGTTACCCAATTGAAATTCCAGCGCAGCAAGAGGTCTGTTGCAGAGGAGCGTGCCGGTCGTAAGTTGGGAGGTCTCAGGGTTCTCAACTCATACTGGATCAACGAGGTCAACTCACTTGGCTGCATGCCTTTTTCCTTTCTTTTGTGCTTATGAATTGTTTTCCTGTAAGGTTCTCCTCACATTTGCAATTCGATACAGGATTCAACTTACAAGTACTTTGAGGTGATTCTCGTCGATGTTGCTCACAATGCTATTAGGAATGACCCGAGAATCAACTGGCTCTGCAAGCCTGTTCACAAGCACAGGGAGCTTCGTGGTCTCACTTCTGCCGGCAAGAAGTACAGGGGTCTGCGTGGAAAGGGACACACTCACCACAAGGCACGGCCTTCCCGCAGGGCTACCTGGAAGAGAAACAACACCCTCTCCCTTCGCCGCTACCGTTGATCTTGCTGATCCTGCTTTGTTATCTTTTTTGGTCGTTTTCTGGATATTATCTCGAGGGCGTTTTAGTTGTTATTTCGCTGTTGCAATTTTGGAGATTTGACATACTGAGATCATGTTTAATTTGAATGATTTAGAATCAAATTTGATATATCAGAGGTTTTTTCAGTCTTATGTTGTGACATAATGGATTCGCTTGTGCACCCATGAATGTTTTGTGTGCGTCTTATTTCTCAAGTAATTACTACGTCAGATGTTATGAAGCAATTTTATTCTCCAATTCTGTTTTTGTTTTATTTTAAAATCAAAAATTCTTTTCTTTAAAAAGCGAAAGGTTTGCTCAACCCTCAGGGTCCGTTTGGTATTGTTTGAAAACCGTTTGGAATGGAATCTCATGGTTTACAATAAAGGTATTTTGAAAATCGTTTTGAAGTAATGGTTTGATGGAAACAAAAAATCATTTTGTTAAGGAATGAGAGATAATAAATTGTTGTTTCATTTTCATTTTATTTTCTAAGGCTGACGTAATAAATATTTTCAGAAACATATCTAAACATTTATTTTTTTCTAGAGACACAAAACACAATCACAAACAATTGAAACAAATATCTCAAAATCAATCTTATTTTTATTCTATATTCAAGATAAAATCATTTTTTAATTGCTTCCAAACGAAACCGTGGTGTCTGAAGTATAAGAATTTTCAGCTAATTCCTGTGTCGTATGAGTCAAGCGACATACATCTAAAGCTGTCCGTTAATGTAGCTTTCTTTGAGAAATTGCAAAGCTTGTCTGATGGAGTCCTCATCTTGGCTAGAGTATTTCAGACATATAAGCCGTTGAGCTACACGGTAAGCCATTTGCATCGTTTGATATTGTAGGCAGTTTACTTCCATCCGCTCTATTTCCTAGACATCGAAAATTACAAGGTTACAAGAGAAGAGTTTATGAAAAACGACATTTTGATATAAATATGTGTATATATATATACGCACACACACATATAAATTTCATTAAAAAAAATCACTATAACTTAGTCCAATAATAATAACAAGAATTAAGATGATGAATCACAAGTGCACAAGTAGGAAGGAAACGACTTGAAAACTTTTAATTGCTTTCGAGAGTTCGTCTCATTTTCAAAAGTAAAGATTATGATTTGAATAGATTGGACAACCTAGTTTTAACCTATTCTAATCGGTTTTCGGAGTTCAAAGTTGTTGTGTTGAATCCACTGTTCTGTAGAAGGATAGTGAAACACTTGCAGAGGATTTTCTAGCAGAATTAAACTTCAAGATTCTAGATTATAGTTCAGAATTATTCACCTTTTCCGTTATCCTGGATGTGATTTTCTTGGCTGTTTCAACCACGGAGCTTGGTAAGCCTGCTGCTTCTGCTAACAGAAGGCCATAGTGTGGTATGTGTCTTGGTCCATCCTTGAGTTGAAACTGGTAAATGGAAAAGCTTTCAGTCAATAAAAGGTGGCCAATAATCAGTATTACAAGAAAGCTAGATATGTTACCTTAAAATCTAGACGATTATTTCTGATGTCAACATCGAAGTGAAGAATTTTCACATTCGGGTACAAGGTTGCTAGTTCCGTTAGATTCTCCATGTGGGTAGCAAATATAGTATACCTGAGGAAGATCAACTAAGGTTTTATGTTAATGTGCAGGAATTTGAAATTAGGCTTTTGAGGAAACCACCATTGCAATATATGTTGAACAACCCAAGATTTTCCGGTATCTATAGTTCAGAACTTTTGGTGACACTCTAGAGCAATGATGAATGGAAATTTGACGAAGAGATTACGCTTTCAGTGATAAGAGATACTCGCAGCAGCTCCAAGCAATTGCAAACCCATCCGATGAGGATGTGGCCCTCCCAAGCTCATCCATAACAATTAGACTTCTGTATCCGAAAAGAACGAAATATTAGTACTAATTTTATCGCCTTTGGATTGTTTAAATATTCTGCAATGCAATACCTTTGGGAGACATTTTGCATGACAAAAGCTGTCTCTCTCATCTCTGTCATGAACTGCAAAACCAAGGAAACTGAATGAAAAACCAAGCTTCTGTACTAATTAGACAAAATTAGCAACTGGAGGGATGATTATTCCTTTAAAAAATGATGCAAGAAGATTTTACCGTGCTAGAGTTTGATTCCAGATTATCTACTGTACCCATCCTAGTAAATATACGATCTACAACTCTGAGGGTCGAGAAGCAAGCTGGAACATAACAACCAATTTGAGCAAGAATAACTATATGACAGACTTGCTGAAGATAGGTGCTCTTTCCACTCCTGAAAGAAACAATAATTGATTAACCTCAAGCCTCAAGATACATCTGTATCAACTTTGCGACCCTTTTTTTTATTTTTTTTTATTTTTATCGAGTTACTGTATATTTAGGCCAAAAGGTTCCTGTATTTTCAGTGGTACAAAAGAGAATGCACTTAAAATACTCTAAACCACTAGTTGATGTGTAGATTTGAGTATAAATTGATCCCATGTCCCACCAACAAGGCCAACTAATTGTAAAGCATTATCTGCTGTAGCCAAAAAACGGATAAATTTTCAGCATTACAATGTTAAATTGAATGCATAGTAGCCACTGACGATTATTTTCTATCAAAAAAAAAAGCTCAATGCATGGCAAAATTTCAACCCCACGAGTCAACAGCAACTTTGAGAAGAGCATATCTTACATGTTTGGGCCCATGACAATCATCATGTTAGATGCCTCTGATAAGAAGATGTTATTGGGCTGCAACAGATGAAATTAATCAGTTTCTAAAGCTACTTGAAAAATTTTGATTAAAATTTTATTTCTTTGCTTTTTTTGTTGTTGTTTGGGGAGGGGGCGGGCGGGGTTGGTGGGTGGGGTGGTTGGGTGGTTGAGGGGAAAGTTAATGTAGACATTACATACAACATAGTCATTGTGTATACTGTCCACTATCGGGTGTCTTCCAGCATCAATTGCCATTGGGCCATCATCTATGAGTAAATACGGCCGAGTCAATCATTTTTCCAGTTCCATTCCAAAAATTATTGAGAGTGATTGTTTTAGAATGAGTAAATTAAAAAACACTTGCCTGTAAATTGTGGTCTAGTATAACGATCGACAGGCTTTGTGGAAATTGCATGTGCAAATGAATTGACTAGCATATCTAGTAGGCATAGGACCTCTGCAAGAAGTGTGAGCACAGAAACATCTTCTCGAATGGCATCTACTAGTGCTGCACATAATATTTTAGGATAGAAATCATAAAATTAAAGAGAATTGGAACAATTTGAACATAAATGAATCAGATACCTTGCCCATGATAAACCTAGACAGGTACACAATATGCCCAAGAATGTTTCTCATCATTTGCCTAAAGCCCTACCCAAAAGGCATTAAAGCCAAACCTTCAAGGCAAAGTTGTGTTCGTCTATAGCACTCTGCAGATGCTGACTTGTTTCTAACATTCAACTGTAAGTTTCATGAATGAAAGATGATTGAATCGTCAACATGTAGAAATCAGTGTACCATTGACATACTGACATACGAGAATAAGCAAACAGAATAAAAGCAATAGCTTGTAGCGTTTTGACAATCTCATATTTTACTACAATGAAAACTGAACACCGAAAGAGTGCTCATTTATCCTATTCATTTGATGGGGGGTTGGCTACAGTTAAATCCAACCAATCAGAGAATACGGGGATGAAAGCCTTTTAACCTGGCTTTAGTGATATATAAGGCATCAGAGAGTCAAACAAGGGAAGCACTTGTGATGGAAGGCATCTTTGACATATCTGTCCAAATTCTTATTATGTCACATTATTGATTCTTGAAACAGTGGAGGAAGCTCGACAGAGGTAGTCAAAGATTAAAGACAAAAGTGAGCCTTCTTCACAAAATGCATATATATTTCTGTATACCTACATAGTAAATAATCATGAATGAACTCATTCTTGTTCTCATGGTTGAAATCTTCTTGAGTCATATGGCATAACTCAGTAAAGGTAATCAAGCCGAGTTCTGTTGAAGGTTTTTATTTAATTCAATATTTTTCACAGGCTACAGTTGGATTAAATTGATATACTAGACATGATGGATCACAAATGGGTTGCAGAAGAGCTAAAAGACAAAAAATTAAATGACAGTACTCACAGAAGCAAGTTCTAAAGTTGAGCAACGTATATTGTTCCCATGTCTCAAGACCTGCATTAATATTGTGTTTCCCAACCAGACTAAATTAGGAATAATTACTCATGAGATGCTAATGGATATAATATAGTGCACGAGAAAATGTTTTCTAACCTGAATGAATTGGCCAGGAAGCTTTCCTTGGATATCTTTCAGTGGAATGCTAAAGTAGAACCCATGTCTACTGTTAAACGGGAGTTTCAAATTGGGCAAATTGAACTCCTGACGGTACTTGTTAGCAAGGTTATGGATAGCTGTCAATATACTATCAACTAGTTTGAGGTTTTGCCAACACTTCATCCCAGGTGACAGAAAAAAGAAAGCAGTGACCGGTTTTTTGAAATAACTTTTTGGCTGAAGTATGATTAAAGTTTTATTGAAACAGGTATTGGAAAAACCTTCACTAGTGTCACAAAATGATCTTCGGGCATTATCCAGAAGTCCATCAATTCCAGCCTTGACTGCAAAACACTGCTGTGTTCGAGCTACAAAAGGAACCCGTGAATGTAGGACATCTTCATCGATCATCTCTCCAATCCTGAAATGAAACAGCTTCCTTGGTAGATGAGTGATATTGAAGCATTTTACATTTGAAATGAGAATAACATGCCAGCTCCTGTTCATTGTCCTATCACTACACTCAGATATACTGGGCTATATTTTTCCTCTATAGGTGAAATTGTAAAAGAAAATAGTATAGAAAGAGATGCTTCTATTTTGCAAAGTGTGCAGTTTACCTCTTTCTTATGAGAGCATATTTCTCATTTTCGCACACAGACTTGTAAATTTTTGCGAGAAGAAAACTCTTCGCTTCTTTTAGCACCTAAACATTTCAGAACATCTTGATACTTCGGCACAAGTTTTAAGCTCATTTTTGTACACTCTAAAGGAAAATTTATGAATTTACCTTTGAGAGCAAAGGCAAGGCATCCAAGGCAGTTTTAAGAAGAATGACACTTGATACTAACATCTGACTCTTTCTTGAAGAATCAAAACCCGAGACTTCATTTGTAACTTTCTTTGGCTTGAAGCAGAAGTGACAAAGTACCTTATCTGAAGGATGAACAAATAAGGTTTACCATCAGATAATATGAATCAAATGGGTGAACTTCCAAGCAGATTAAATCTATTCCCACTTTTCCTGTTTCTGTGCCTCACCAGTTTCCTTTGGAAATTTACGCAGAACCTGGGAGAGTCCAAAGAAAAGCTCTTCGTTGCTCATCAGTTCATCCTAAAATCAATTATAGAAGAGACATCATGGATCTTAAACAATACATATTATGCATACTATATTTTTGTGCAGATTAAAAGGAAATGAAGTGCACAGTAGTGTGTAAAAACACACTACAACAAAGACCATCAAAATCATAATGGTCTGTTCCACAGAAACTTTGACGTGCTAAATTTAAGCTTACATAGTTAATAGGCCCTCGAAACCTTATTTGGAGCCTATTATGTGGATTTAGCATAGGACTTTTTCCGTACATAGATTGGATTGGATTTACGACGACCAGCTCTTATGTCATCTCAAACAGCTACTTTTTCTCAAATGTTTAAGTTAGAAGGAGATTAAAAAACATAAGTTGTTTTATTCCAATACATAGTTCAACTATAACCTTCTGTAACTGCAAAAGAGAACTTTAAATGCCATATTTATTACTAACCAGGCAATCTAGGCGTGCATTGATAGTTTCAGTATCTTTTAATGGCTGCAAAAGGTTGGCACGAAGCAGTCTAGTCCTGAGCAAGATATTGCATACACTTCTGTTGTTAGTTTTATGTAAATTGAAGAAAAACAAAAAGTGAAAATACACCACTTTTTAACCATATCCGATACTGAATGATAACTTATGTAATTAAGTACCAACTGCTTGCTGCTTAACAGGCACAACGCCTAATTTGATCATATGTGCCCCTTCCCTGTAGGCTAGTGAAATACTTAAAACTAAGAAACATTATGCAGGTAAACAGTGAGATAAACAATATATATTGACCAGATGATATAAATACCCTCCAATAGTTTTTGTTGTCTTGAGCATATCGAACAAACTTCTTTTCTTGTTGCTTGTGCCCCACAATGTGGAATGTAGTGGCTCAATAATCTCCAAATTTTGGACACTGCCATCAAATTCAAATTAATCCAATTATTAAAGATTTCAGAAGTTAAAATTTAATCAAGTACATCATAAATCAATTTCAACCTTTTTCTTAATTTCCCAAATGAAATCTAGCTTTATCAAATGCATTCAAACTACTAAATCAATGACCACAACATCAAATAGTACATTCTTTCAAATAAATTTCAAAAGGCAAAAGGAAGTGCACCTAGTAGCATCAATATTCATGTGATCAAATGATCCATTAAAAGTGACCTGTGAAATTCAGTTGCACATTAAAAGTAAATGTTATAATCTTAAAAAGAGAGAGGGAAAAAAAAAAGGAACCAGGATTAAGTTGTAGCACAATTAGATGGAAGATCGTCGTGGGAGGCACATTAGAGACATATGGAAGAGGCCCACTTCATTTAGCAAGACAAGCCTCGGGCTTGACTATCTAGTTTGTTAAATAGCTAGGCTACTTTCAAAAGACAGATTTCTCGCTGCTCTATTATAGTCTTAAGGCAGCCCATAAGTTTGTGGTTGTTTCAAATTGTGGCCAAGACATCGTCACACTGTAGTAATTATGATGTTAATAGTTGGAAGGAAAGCACATCATCAAACGTACCAATAATGAGTGATTTGTAACAATAAGCCCTCTCTCTGCTTCTATCCTGTGAATTATGCAGTCGATTAGTTACCAGTAAAGAAAAAAAGGAGTATGGAAGTAGCTCAAGCAAAAGGAGTATGAGGAAATTACCACTTGATAATGGCTGCAGCAGCTGCCAGGCACAGATAATACTGCTTGTAGTAAGTATCCAAACCAAGCGCTGAAGGCTCCTTAGCTGCAAGACTTTTAATCAGCACAGCACCCTGGAATGTAAAACAAGAATCGAGTTCGCATGAATTAGATACAATCGTCAGCACCCAAAAGAGTTTATAGCTGCTAAGATAAAGAAGTATCTAGCCTAACCTTAGTGTCATCAAAGCAACTGCGGGACATGACAACCTGCCGAAATCAGCCCTTAAGTTCAGTGATAGGAAGGGAGAGAGAGAGTCGGAGAACACCAGATCACTATTTATCAAGGAACTTCACCTTCTTGACTGAAGAGTAAAATCTATCTACCAATTCAGAAACTCCAACCATGCCTTCAGGTGCCAACTTGTTTGGAGCAACTATGATCACCATAGGCTCGTAGAAATGAATCAAAGTCTTTGTGTTCTGATACGAGCTGCTTGCTTCAATGTATTGCGAAAGATGCAACGAAGCTGACCTTAAGTCAAAGGCAGCCACTCCAACCTGTATGGATCAAAAACATTGGCGGAACATCAGAATTTCAGCGCTGGGTCAAGCCACAAATAGTTTACTTCTCTTCGAATTCACATCATATTCATCTTAAAATTGCTAATTCTCTTAAATGCATGTGAATTAGTTTTCTTATCATATAAAACTCTTTAATCCTAATTGTGACAGATCTATAACTACAGAATCGGATCCAACAGAAAAATTGTTGAAGCGCAAGAGATTTAAATCTCTTAGTGCAGTGTCAGACTAAAATTCACAAGAAATCCAAGGTCATTCCGATCGTCGCAACTCAACACAATTTTCAAACCACCAACTGAAACTTCATGAATCGAGAAAACAAAATTCGATGAACTTCACTTTCACTTTCACTTAATCATCGTCACGATCTTCATCAACCAGAAATCATGAATTTCAAAATTTCTGGCGAAGAATAGAAATCAAAATCCGATAGTCAGTCGTCATTTTTGCGAAAATCGAAAGATCAATTGATTTTCACCAGAGAATTTCTCTTCTGAAATTTACTGGAAATGAAATCGGAAACAACAGTGATTCAAGCGAGCAGGTAAAAGAAATGGCGGGAAGGAGAAAGAGAAGTAGGACCTCCTTGGCTCTGTTCTCGATAAGGCCGATCACGAAGCTCGATTTCTCTCCTTCGTCGTCTTCCATGGCTTCCGCGTTTCAACTTCAAATACTTTCGCATTTTCGCGCGTCTTCGAATGCCGGTGTTATATATATATATATATATAAGTTCTCACATGTGCTACGTTGAGCGGAGTGCGTAGGCTACCTAACTTGCGCATCTGGTTTAAAAAAAAAAAAAAAAAAAAAAAAAAAAAAAAAAAAAAAAAAAAAAACATCCTTAAGGCACGCACCAAACGGCGGGAATTTTTTTCTTTTGTTAATTTATCAAAAATTTGAAAATGCTAAAGAGTCCACGACATTAACGTTAGAATTTATAACATGTACAATTATCAGTTAACGCATTTTTTTATGAGAAACTTTATCAAATAATTACAAAGAAACTAGTAATTCTCTTTTTTCAATTAAAAAAAAAAATGCATTGTATGTTTCTTTTTTTTTTTTTTTTTCATTTTTTTGGAATTGTCATAAATAGCATTTTCACCAAATTAAATGAAGCAAATAGCAAGATTATAAAATATTTGAATTAAATAGATTATTTACTTAATAAATTTACTATTTACTGTTATTTATTCAAATATTTTAAAAGCATGTTATTTACTTTAATTACTTTCTATAAAAAAACTGTTATTTACTTTTTTTTTTTCCCTTCTAGTATTCGTATCACACAACATCGTAGTCAGTCAACTCCTTGGATGAGCAAAAACTTGCAGATGTATAGCTAGCTCCTGAATGAGTGAGAAATATATACATATGTACAACAAACAGAGCATTAAATAAAAAAAATATAAAAATCCTTTTCGTTAGCATAAGCAACTCTGTTAGCTAATTGCATAATTTGCAAAACAAAAGAGGCAATAAAGTTCAAAGTTTGGAATACAAAAATGACAGTTTAATTCTTCAAAGTTCATATGCAGACTACTCAGAATAGAATAAGCTCAAAGGGAGGCATCTCAAAACTAAAAACTTACGAGATCTTTTCATTTTTGCCCCTCCATTACTTCCTGAATGGTAACAAATCGGCGTTGCTCTAAGGAAAGCTGTGCAGCGATTCCCATGGCAACCGACACCAGTCCATCGTGCGAGTCCACGGCAGGAACTGGCCCACCTCTTGCTCTAAGTTCATTCAAGAAATTCAGGTGTTCCAAATAGCGAGATCCGTGGTTTAGCCCATCATATCTGGAAAGAAGGAAATTAGGCATTTTTAGCATCTCAACGAGAACGTGATAGGCATTGTATAAAGAACATTGCACTTTTGAAACCAGAGATACTTTATTTTGTCTTTCTCGGCTTTAAAGTTCTTGATACCTTCCCCGTTCCCATCTACTACCGAAATGCACAATGTTCTAGGGAAAAAAGCTTCTGCCTGTGAACAGCAGCGCAGCTAAGCGAAAAAACAGCTGTGAACGTTGCCACTAAAGGCAACCATTTATAACAAAGTCATGAGAATTTAAACATATAAAAAGAGCCTAATGTTGAGCATACGGTGTATGTTACCTTCGATCTGTCACCAACAATAGATATTTCTTTGCTCATTTTTACTCCCTTCAGCAAACATGCAGAAGTCGAGCATCCCACGACAACCGTTTTCGAATTCGACCATAACATATGCATAGTCATTTATATTCGGTGCCTGAACACAAATCTAATACGAGCAAACACAAATAAAATCAATTGTTAAATTATTTGTATGCATGTTTCTTTTGAGTTGTTATACCGTTGAGGAAACATGAGCAAAATTTTGAGATGGTTCTAAATGGTGTAAATTGTAATAACAACTGCTATAACATTTCTCCTAAAAGCCATATAAACTACATTATCTTTTTCACCAGATACTTCAACCTTGTTAACATTACTTGCACCCAAAGCCATCACACAAACAGGATTCGCGCCCGCGAAGAGCCTCATCAGATCAAAGAAGTGGCAGCACTTCTCCCCCAGAGTCCCCTTTATGAATTTGAGCCGGCTCCAACTGTTTTCCTATTACAAACACAACTTAATGAAAACAATACTTGAAAAAAATAAAAATAAAAAAATGAAATTAGGGAGTTACATGTAGTATACCTCAACATATATAGGTACATGATGTTCTCGTTTAGACACCATTTTAACATCTCCAAGATTGTCTCCCTTGAATATTTGCATCAGCTTAGCAACGGATAGCGTGCATCGGCCTTCCAATCCAACTTGCACCAGCAAAACCTGCTTCTTTCTAGCAGCTTCCACAACCTAGTTACAAGAATACAATAGAAGTAGTAGAGTTACACTAATCAAAGTGGTATAAACCATGATTTACACATTAAGGCAGCAATATAAGCAGATTTATCACGCTTATCTGTAGAAAAACCGGTATGCTTCGACTAAAAGATATCTCTGTATGCAATCCACTTTCATTAAAATTAAGTATCAGGTTGAGAATCTTCCAGCTTTATCTCAACTAGTATTGCTCTTTAGTGTAAAATACCAAGCATTGATAGATAAAAAGAAAACAAGATCAGGTCATATTCATACCATGATCGGATTAATCAGCTATTAGCACATTGCTTAATGAAACTGGTTTTCTCATTGTAAGCGTAACATGATCACTGAGTCTTACGGAATAGTATGGCGATGACTCTACTTTGGACAATCTGGATGTAACGAAATGAACGGATCTTTGAAGAGAACAAAATGGAAGAGATGGATTTATTTGAGACGGGGAAATTTTCAGCTTCATTATGAGTCTCAACGGACAAAGCTTTCTTTAAAAAACTAATAAAAGATGTAGGAGATAGTCATAACACCAAGAACTAAAACTAAATCTACTTAGAACTGAACCGCAAATCCACAACAATATAAAAGCACACGCACTTCTCAGAAAATCTCTCAACTAGCTTATTAAGGTAAAATGTGCATTGATTTCTATTTCCATTTTTTTCTTCACTTGTTACAAACTTATTGTTCAATTTTTCTTTTTGTTTTAGTATACATATTGTCCGAACTACTCTAAATCTCATTTGTTGATTCTTGATATACCTTTCGTGATTATTTGATTCGGTCTTAATCTGATCTAATTGTTCTTTACTCAATTGGTGTAACGGGAAGTCGTTCTTGATTACAACAAACCTTTTTGCAATGAGCCACCGTATTGCAAAGAGGCTTGTCCACCAATACATGACGGGGTTTGGGATGGTTCATGATATCCACGAGGATTCGATAACGGGTCGTCTTTGGAGTTGACACAACCAAAACATCTCACAGCCCGCTGTCTAATAGCTCCTTGTGTCCTGCAAAAACCTAATTACGAAAAAAAAAAAAAAAAAGGAAGGAAGAAGAAGAAGAAGTTATAAAAACCGTGCAAAACTGTAGGCAGAGGAGGAGCTACCTTAGGCCAGAGGGCAGCTCATTACACTTTTGCTCCTACAACAATTTATTTATTTATTTATTTATTTATTATTAATATATTTTTTTAAACAAACTACTCCTTATTCCGTCCTCTAAAAAACTTTCTATTTTTGAAATTCGAATCCCACTCTATTTTTCAAACCCAAATGCCAAACACGCACTGAGATAGTTCGATATTTTGGTGCAAATTCAGTAGAAAGTTTAAAGCTAATACCTTAATAGGAGGGTAATTGAAAGAGGTAGCCAAGTCAAAAGCTTGCTTCTGGGAAGGAATATGGGGGTCGGCAATGGCTACGACCGTGACGTCGTAGTCGCGAACATGATATAAATTTGAGAAGTGCTCTCGCCCCATCACCCCTATCCCTATGATTCCGTACGTCAACAAATACGGAGCAGCCATGATCGAAGGATTTCGGAGCCCTTTTTTTTTTTTTTTTTTTTTTCGGTTCACAATGTATATACTTTCGCACAGTTTTTGAAGCGGGAAAAAAAATGTAATTTTATAATTTGGCGCGCTAATTGCTACTTATTCACTACCCGCCGCATAAAGTTGTGTTTTAACCGTTTCTCGGTGTGATGCGTGAGTGTCCATTATATGAGTTTATAACACACAATATAAAACCGCTCTCATTTATAGGTTATTGTGAAACTATTATTTTAGTTATTGGATTAATTTTTTAACATTTTCGATGATGTGATCTATAATCAAGAGTAGTTTTTTTATTGTGTCCTTCAAAATTTAAATATAAAAAATCATTTATTAAGCAGTTAAGAGATTAATAAAATAATTAAAAAACAATTCCTATTGAGGTGAAAATTCAGAGGTCCTCTCATAAAAGTTCTCATTTTACTAATGGTTGTGTTAAATTGGGGATAGAAAAACATGTCCAATTTAGAATTCTAAAATCTAATTCAAACATCTCAATTCATTAAATCAATCAAAATTCATAGTAAAACTCATAAAATGAATCACATTGCAATAATTTAACGAGTTGAAGGAGCAAATTATTAAAATTAAGAATTTAAAAGAAAAGTTATTAAAATCTGAATAGTTTATGAGCGAAAATTCCAAAAACCGTTTATAATGAGAGATTCTAAGAATTTCCCAATGTAACAACTTCAATTGGGAAAAAATTTTTGTTCTGTTTTTTTTTTTTTTTTTTTGGATTTAGAGGTAAATAATTTTTTATTTTTAAGAATTTTTTTAACAAATGACCGAAGTTTTTAAAAATTAGTTAAAAGGCTCTTTAAAAAAAAAACAAACAATTTTCATAATTGATCACATAATATTGTTCATTTGATACATAAGTGATTGATCATAACGTAAATCACCCATTTTCAAGTTAATCACTGATTATTGACTAAATCTGGTAAATAAAAAAAAAAAACTTCGACCAAATCTGTTAAATTAGAAAAGTTCGACCATAAGTCCACCTTGTTTTGAGTGACTACATAAGGACTTGACCCATGTTTTCTCATCTAACCTCCAAGAAGTTCAAAGTTACCAAAACCCAATCCCACGTGACATTGGAGACCCAATCCCAAAAAGAGTGCTTGAGAAGTCATTTTCTTACTGTTATGCCACCGATTCTCGTGGTCGCCTTAAAAAAATTTACTCTGTTACTTTCAATGGGTCCATCATGTAGAAAATACAAGTAAAATTAGCCTAACAAAGGAATTTCTAGTGCAGTTTAGGAATGTCAGTAGTAGCACCTTACCATGCAATTCAAGTTTATTTATTTATTTTTTCTTTGACATTTCAATTTATTTATTTATTTTTACATACGTATTTTAATCTCATTAAAATGCGACTTACGACACAATTATCAATACCATCTTTTGAACCGTAAAATTATCTGCTACGGCCAACGAGCACTTCTGCACTAGAGAACTTTATCGGTATTGTTACATAGTACTTCAATAAAGTAATGGTACAAATTATATACAACGAAGAAAGGGTGTCAACAATCCTTTTTAATCGATGGGCATAAAATACTTGATAGTTCCTGTTCAGCTCTGGAAAGCTAATATTGGTGAGTATTTTCTTATGCGGAATGAGAAAAAGTTGATGCTCTTTGAGCTATATAGCGTCTTTGCACTTGTTCCCATCCATTACTTCCTCAAT
>JAFMPE010017330.1:0-15998 GCA_024759925.1 Ficus religiosa | reverse complement strand
GAACCTACCTCCGCCGCCAACGGCATGGGTAAGTTTTCTTTCTTTTCTTTTCCCCGATTTTTGATTCAGAACTTTGGCTTATGGTTTTCCGCTTGCTTGGGTTGTCCTAAAAGATGCGATTGATTTTACTTTCTGTTTGAATTTTGGTGTTTTGGAGGTTATGCTTTTCCATAGATTTACGAATAATTAGTATAAAACTTGACTCGAGTTAAATTTGTGGAAACAAATTCAGTGTTGTATACAACTCTAGATGTTGTCTTCGTTTAGTTAGCGAATCTACAGAGCTTGGAATAGATATTCTCTAACTTTCAAGGGAGTTAAATTTCTGGGTTCTGTTTTGGAGATTTATCAGCTTGTTTGGTGGGAAGGAAAAGTGGAAGGATTGATTTAGTCCAAAACATAAGCCATGATTTTTGTCAAAAGGTATTAAAAGAAGGGGCAAATAAAAAAAACAATTATAGAACCATGAGGATTTGGAAACGAAGTATTGCTGGGTTCAAGACTTTCAAGACAATGTGACCTTTTGTTTTTTTGGATATTTTGAGAATACTTTTAGCTACTATAGTGCCCTTTTTTTTTTTTAATTTTTAATTTTTAATTTTTAAAGCTTGAGACTGTTTGAATTGGATCCTTGAGAATTTTTTGAATGGTTTTGAGTTAACGTTAGTAATGCAATGCTCAATTTCAGTCACCCATAAAACAACTTTACTTCTGGTTCTCTTAACTTACTTGATAGAGATTTTTAATCTGAATGATTTTTCGGTTTTCATCATCTATTTTCTTCTCCTGGCTCTATCCAAACCTTGGCTTCCACCAATGAGATTTTTTCTCTCTGTTCTTTCTTGCTTTAGTTTTGGAGTTTTCACTCAGAGTAATCGTTGTTCTTGTTCAAAATACCAATATTATTTTCAGTACATTCATATTTTAGCCACTTAAATGAAGAAAATTTAAAATTTTGATATTCTAGACACATCGAGGATATCACCAGTACCTCTCTTTCTTTTCATTACTCGTATTTGCTTTGCAAGACTCAATCTTAATCACATATAGAAGAGTTGAGAGATTAATTCGTGATGGGAAAAACTGTATCCAATGCTTGCTACCATACTTGTATGATTCTGTCTCAGGAATTATTGTCGGATGTAAGAGGGGATCATAAAGAGCTTTGAAACTGAAATAAAAGGAAAATTCACTTTGCAACAGGAAACTTTTTGAATCTTACAAGAATGTTTTGATCGCATTAGAGACTTTGTAGGGCATTCTTGGAAGGTATAGTAATATTTGAGATTATGATTCCGTAGATCTTGACCATAACATAAAGAACAGGTACATTCAAAAGGAGATTTGTAAGACGGCTTCCTAAAATATACAATAAAAATGCAAGAGCCTGCTGTGAAAGGTTTGACCTTTTCCGTAAAGGGGTCTTGGTCTTATTTGAATCGAGGCAGGGACAGGGTATACAGGTTAAGGACCAAGAATCAGCTGTGATAGAATTTGAAGTTGGCATTTAAATTCAATTCGCGTAGGACATTTTTTATTTTCTGGATTAGTTGCTTTCGAAATTTGGTTGAATTTTGAGTTTGCGCTTTGTAGTTGGAAAAGTGTGTAGAATAGTTTTTAGCTTGCTTATGAAAATTGTGGATTATCTTATGGTGGTTGTCATTGAAATAGATATTGAAATGGCTGATAACAATCAAAACAAGGGTTCGCTAAAGCCAACCGGAGGGATAGGGAAGAACTCGAAAAGGCAGTTCAAGGTTGGTAAAAGGCGTCGTCATGGAAAGGGCAAAGGCAAGGGCAAGGTCAAGAAGCGTCACATTTAACTCCCTTGTTGGGAAAGTTTTTCATATAGCTTTAATATGATCTCTTTTTGTTTTCTTCCTTTTTTTGTTTTTTTTGTTTTTTGAGGTAAATCTCCTTTTGTTTTTGTTTTCTGTCATGTATTCAGAATTTGTCTTTTCTAAGATCAATTATGTGTTTTTTGAACGGCTGAGGATATTCTATCTATTCACTTTTTTTATTAAATTTTTTTTTAATAAGCGTTATATTTATTAGGGTGATTGGCGTGAGGCCCCAAAAATTACATGTATCAGTTATTTCTTCATTTTTTTTAAAAATCTCCAATTGAATAAATTAAACGTAAACAATATGTCTCGTTGAAATTGCTTTCATTGGTCAAAAAGGTCAAAAGGTTTTCCATCATATTGCTAGATTTATTATATTTGAAAGGGGATTTCTATCATGAATTGAGCTTTTAAACCCCATGGAGGGGGTTAAAAAAATGTAGACCATAGGATGGAATCTAAAGGGTTCAAAATGATAGTCCTATTCAAAACAAACTCCATTTGATTAAATCCCTCATTTCTCTACTTAAAAAATAATGATAATAAATCCCTCATTTCAGATTAATTCGAGTTCAATCTATCTACGAAATTGCGACCAAGAAGGCACAATCACCAGAACCAGCAACATCGCCACTGACTAGGAATGTTCCCCCTACAATGCCCCGTGGCTTTAAAGGGAATTTTCTTTTCATTTACATTTTTTTGTCCTCTTCTTCGCCAGAAATCATCCCTCCACCTTACGAACCACAAATTTTCACGTCCATGGTCGCGTCGTTACAAACAAACTGTAATAGTAACATTTCGATTTTTTTAGTATTATTAAAAAGTATGGGGTAAGAATTTGCATTTTGATAAAATATAGGACTTGTTTTGTAGTTATTTGTGTTTTTTGAGGTTATGATTTGGTGTTAAAAAGACAACCTTTGGATCTAATAACAACTCACTGAGATCTAATAACAACATTTGGATTTTACTTCATTGATGGGGAAAAGTTAACGAGTCTCATTATAAAATTGACCTATTTAAAATGAAATGAAATTGTTTTTAAACCTGATCATAGGAGAATATTCTGACAGATTATTTTTATTATTTTTTATTTTCCAAACTAATAGACAAATTGTGAAGGGGCCAAAAAAAAAAAAAAAAGCCAATAGAGAAATTATCAAATATAAAAAAAACACAAAACATAACTTCATGATCGCTGTTCACAGGTATGGTCGACATCACAAAATTCACTTTTTTCTTGGCATATATATCCCAATATGATCCATACCTATAAATGATCTACGCATAGCCCCAAAAAAATAAAAAAAAACAAAACAAACACCACCTAGTAAATTAATTAAAAAGTGAAGTAAATTGACTAACGGATTCTGGTAAAAATTAACATAAATAACTAATATAATAATATTTTTAATAGTTTAGGATCTCTGCAGCTATAAAAAAAAGAACAAAGACCAAAGTTAAACAAACTTCAAAGTTTATAGATCAACTTAATAATTTACCATTTTTCTTGATGGAAATTCATACTTGATTTGTGCATTGGTTGTTAATTAAAAGCGTACATTTTTTTAAATAAATGTTGACCAAATTTATATATAAAATAAAGTTAATTTAGAATTTTCTATTTTGATAAAACTTAATTAAAACCTTAATCTTACAATATTTGGGTTAAAACTGATAAAAATGACAATTTAAGTCATTAAATAATGACCTGTGCGCAAATTCAGTGTCAATTTCCTTTACAAAATTAACATTTTTATTAATATTGTTAATATTGCTATAAATTATAATTTTCAGGTGTAAATTACAACTGTGCGATAAGATCTGAGTGTACCGATATAAAAAAGCCAACAAAAAAAAGTATGTACAAGAGAAACAACAAAGAGCTAAAAAAGATAATTACACTATTACTTTAGTTTATTAGAGGGCCAAATATATTATGCAACCGCGCACTACACATTTATTTACACAATATGTATTCTACTCATAGAGAGATACATACATATATATATATATATATATATATATATCTCTCTCTCTATAAATGTGTATGTTCACATTACTACACGAGAAGCAAAAACCACATGCTCCACATTATTTTAATTATGAAGACATGTTAATTTACGCGGAATAAGTGGGTTCCCTTTGGTCGACTTCTTCACATTTTTACCAAAATGAAATTGTATTGTCATGCATTTCCGTGAACAACGTGCTCGGCAATGATCTGGATATGACTTTGGTTTATATTTAGCTAATCCTAAGCAACGAGTTCTAAGGCATGCAAAATAAGATAGCCAATTGATTGTTTTTGAAAAGGTCTTCTCCAAGTCTTGATGAATTAGGTGAAGGAGAGAGAGTGGGAGAAGAAGATCTAGAAAATCTCTTGGTTCCAGCCATAATGGATGCAAGGATGACCATATGAATCATCACGTAATTTAGCAGTACAATTTCTCTCATTTTTCTCGACATCATTTTGACTAATGGATGACTATTGATGAATAATTTGTTCTCTAGTTTGGTCAATACATAATATCAATCGGGCCCTATATATATATATATATGCACGTGTATACGGCCTTAATTTTAATATTAATAATCATATAAGACAACAAATACATTTTCTTTCTTTAGCCTTATTCATGTACTAAATGTTTCATAGTTTAAACTAATCATTATTTAGTTATTTTGAGTGACTCTAGTGAAACAAAAAAGTTAATTTTCAAATAATTATAAAATGCACAAGGTGGCTCTAATTCTAGGTGAGTATGTATCTCTCGGCTATACCAAGTGAGCATCTTTTTCTTTTTTTCTTTTTAAATGCTAACATAATTCTAATGGATTTGAATCAACATGCACGTAGATGCCTAATCAGTATTTATATGGACGTTTATCTAAAGCATAATTTAAGGAAAAATTGATAAATATAGTATAGTGTCTGAGTTTTTTTTTTTTTTTTTGAAATATTTTATTTCACTATAATGAAATTTTAAATAATATCGAAAAGGCAAAAGGTTCAACAACAACTTTGTTATAGTCATGATATGCCTATTTTTTCAAAAGACGAACGATAGGAGGTAGCAAATCACGAACGATAGGATCGCAACTAGATTGACATAGTTAGAAATTACACTAGTTCGTTTGGTATCCTTGTTCCATAATATTCTATGATACGTAAATAGAAGATTATCGGACGTTTTGATAATCTCTCGGGATTATATATAAAAATCCTCCATACAATAGGAGTCATGTGTTAAGTGTGGTATTAACTGATGGTGATTGGAATATTGATTGGCGTATTTTTATGCAATAATAATAAATATGTTTATGTTGCGTATATTTTTTTTTAATGAGAATATGAATATCAGTTGCATAATAAATAAAATTGAATATTAATTTCAATTATTGCAATAAATATATATAAATCCATTATGAGACCAAGTTAAGATCTTAGCTGTCCAGATATTGGACTATGAGTGTAGAATCTATAGTACTATTTTGTAAAAAGCTGATACGTGGTGATCTGAGATCTACGCCACACCCTATTGCTTTCATGTCTCTCATATAAGAAAGGAAGCCATAATCAACAAGGCTTGGATACACCAAAGTACTACGAGGATATTAAAAATATTTGTTTTATGTAATTCAATTTACGTGAAAATGCAAAATTATTTTTAGTTCAATGCAGATAAATTTCGTTCAAAGTGTGGCTATATATAAGGGGCAATATAATTCCAATCCTATGGAAGTCTCTTGGGCCATATTATTAATCCGTCAGAGTCGAACATTGTCTTGGCAGCATTATATAGTTCTCATCATTTATTAGTCCGATGGATACGCGGGTGGGCTTCCTTTTTACTACTTAGATGTTCCTTTGTTTATAGGTACTTTGTGGGACAATGGATGTATTGTACATGACATAAAATAAAAACTCTCAGCTTGGATGATGCAAACTATACGTAGATATCTAAATATAGATCGGGTTAGACGGGTTGACCTGTAGCCCATTTATTTGGCCCATGTGCAGGCCTGGCCCATATAGACTCTCGCACCAAGTTGGCCTTACCCTTGTATCCAGGTGGGGCTAATGGTGCAAGGTTTTAGGCCCACGGAAGGGCCCTCCCCCAACTTTTTAAGTACCCATTTGGATGAGGAGGTTTTAGAGACATTGAATTGAAGTTTTAAAAATGTGGGTTTTGTTTAAAAAGAGTGTGTAGAGTAAAAAATGTGACAACTTAAAATGCGTGCGGAAAAAAAAAAATCAATATGGATCTTGTTTTGTTTATCGTGAATTCTTTGCGATTAAAAAAAAATCATTTGTACTTGAAATAACAAAGTCATAGAGTTTTAAGTTTTGAGATTATTATAGACATTTAGATATGTAAATAGTGATAATTAGTTTTGAGTTAAGATAAAAGTAAAAAAGAATCTAGAAACCTGACTTCACCCCAAACAGGCTCTAAGTATACATATTTAAAATTAAAAAAAAAAATATGCATATAAACACTATTTTTTCTATAAATTTACGAGTTGGACCAGACCTGTTTCGCTTTTTTATATAGGTAGGCCTGACCCATTTTTTCATTTGGCTCATCTGGGCCGGGCGGTCCATATTTGAAGCACTAACTATATCCATGACATGACACTTATGCTTTGTTTAGCATTTTAATTCAACTCTAATTAAACTGTACCTTTTCATCTCAGTTTTTATTTTTTATTTTTAAAAGTCAATAAAAATTATAACTAGTTTTTGAAATGTCAAAAACTCCAACTTAAAAATTTCACCTCCAACCTGTGAATCAAACGCAAGCTTAATTTGAAAAGTATGGAATTGTTGAACAGCGGAATTTTAATAGTTTTGTTTTGCAAAAAAAAAAAAAAATGTAACTCACGATGCTATATACCATAGTTATATTTATGATCTCGGTTTTGTCACATCACTTTTGACAAAATTACGGATCCTACCACAGTGCCATCTTTAACATTCTCGTCTTCCTGTGAATTGGTGTGTGTAGATACTTCGCATAAGATTCTCAATAATGATTATAATATGAAACTCCTTCCAACCACAACTGCATCAAAATTATTAATCTCTAATGTAGAGAACTTAAATGTTTTCCTCTAAAAAATAATAATAAGGGTTCAAACTCTTATAGTGGTAGGTAAAAGTGTTTCAATTGGAGATTTTTTTTTTTTAAACCTTCTTGTAGAAAATAGAAATCCCCTGTTAAGCATCACGTAAGTTTCACTTCAACTCGAAATTATAACATATTAGTAATTATTTCGTCTTAAAAATAGCCGTTACCCATTTTTATATATGAAAATAGAAATTCAAAAATTCTTATGACATTCCCCCTTCATAATCATGCATTTGAGCATTTTTATGAATAAATTTTATTTTTATTCTTATTTTTTGTTTTTGTTGTCAATACCAGATTGATGAAGTCAATATATGTTATGAAATATTGAAACTATACTTGGTGAATTTTTTTTCCTCAATGGTGCGGTCAATATGGTAGTGATTTGACAAACGATAAAATCAAGAATTATGAGATATAATGATAATGTCCTTACGGTTCTATAAACATTGTATGATGAAATAAAATCGTTTGAGTGAAAAAATCATTATCATATGATCAAAAATCAAACAAATTCAAGAATGTTGAAATAATTTAATCCTAAACATATGATTACTTTCTTTTTTAAAATAAAAATTAAAAACGAAAATAAAAAGATCCAACTAACCATAAAATTAGGACTGTATCACTTTAAAAATAAAATTTGAAAAATGAATTTGAATTTAAAAAAGTATGAGACATGCATAAATAGGAAGAAGTAAAAGCAAGAAAGAATGTCAATCAAATATAGATAAAACCCACTAAAAAGTTATTTTTATCTCAGATAAGGCTTAATTCAATTATTTATCTTCTCAAATAATTATCTATTACAATATACTATCTCAAATTAATTCTTGATTAAAACTTTAATTGTTAATTAGTACATTCACAATAATCCATCAGTCCCTTGGATTATTTGGATGTAATAATTACTCACCTATTTGAATAATTAAATCTGTTGATAAATCCAAAACTGCACAAATAGTCCCGAAAATAGATTGTTTGCACCAACAGTCCCTCCTAGGACTTAGGACACGTGTCACCTATACCTTCCTAGCACGTGTCATGTCTTTTTGTATGTTCCAGAGCTAGATACACCATGATTAATTGCTTTTAGAAATATTCTTGATTATATTTATGTTTAGGACAATATACAGGCATATATAATCTTGATAATTAAAGAATAAATTTGTTTTTCATCATTCAGTGAATAAAGCTGGACAATTAATTATTCTGATAAGATAGTAATGTAGTACTTCTAAATTGGTGGAACTTCCCATTAGTGTCGTCGTAGAAAAGTTTTTTTTTTTTTTTTTCCTTGCTAAACAGTATCGTCTACAAAGTTGTTACAAAGTACAGACATTTATGTATTTAGAAATTCCGTTCACGTACAAGAACTGGTATTCTATCAATGGATGGTTAATTTATAGATGAACCTCCATCATGAGTGGTTAACGAACTCATATACTTGATATTGTGTTTCTTGAAGCACCAATGACTGAGAGCATTCGATAGATCAATATTTTGATGTTCTGAATATACACCATATTAGGTAGTAGGAAACTTTGATCATATAATTCATAACTTCATATAATGAATATTAATGACAACAATATGAAAACAGGTCATCAATGGTATAACTCTACACCGCTGTAAATGCCAAGAATGATGTCTGCGACACCTAGAGTCATGTTTTCATGTAACACTAATATTTATTTTGTTGTACATATTTACTGTTAAAATATAAATAAAAGTGATGCGGGAAAATATTTTATTGGGTCCAATAAAATAAATACTGCACAATAATAATTCTCGGTGGAAGATTAATTATGTAAATATGGAAACACATTTATTTGTTATTTGGAATAAATAAAAATTATTTTTTATTAATGCTTGTGCACTTATTGGAAAAATAATTGGAGGAACTTACATTGTATGATGCAATTACAAGATGACACGTAAGACCTTTTGGGCTTATAGCAAGTTAAAGAAGGAACCTTTTGTGCTATTTGACATGAATGTAGACTTTGAGATACCCAAGTATGAGGATGGGTCATCTCTGCTATTTCTCCATATCCTGACCAATCAATTTGAAACTTTTCAAAGGGGATCAAAAAACAACTTTGACCAAAGATGAATGAACTTATTCAATTACTCATGACTTTATCACACCATGACTCACCTGAGTTCTCCAAATCGGATATCCATAGAGTCTACCCATTTAAAAACATTTTTTTTTTTTTTTATACTTTTAAATGTCGATTTTCATTTAGTTGAAGTGAAAATAATTAGTCTAATAACCGACATAAAATCTGACGACATTATTGAATACAATGTTAACGTAGTAATGATTCTCCTATACATGCATATTCTAAATCTCCTTGTTTAGAAAGAGGTGTTTTAGGATAATAATTGATTTAGGGATGGTAACGGGCCGGGTGGGGTTGGAGAATATTTTCCCGTCCCCATCCCCGCCCCCAAAAGCATCTCCATCCTCATCCTCGTCCCCATCCCTGCTTAAATAGAAGCGGGACTGGAGACGGAGATTTCCCATCATAAGAGCTTTTCTCATACCGGTCCCATTTTTCATTTATTATAAATATATATTTGAAAATACAATAAAATAAAAGCAACCAATAAAATATCACTATAAGAATGGAACTTATCGGTGACTAAACTTTCAGAGATGACACTTTGTTGTCACTAAAAGAGAGCAACAATGATGACAATGTTATCGCTAAAAGTAACTGAAAATAGACTCACAACATTCGCGCTTTAATTGTAGTGGAATTTTTAAGTTAGATATAGCGACGAAGTCGTCGCTGTATAGTATTACATTCCAGCTAGAAAGCATCTGCTTAAAAGGGTGGAAGCGGGTGGCTCAAGCCGGCGTCGTTTTTTTTAGTTCAGTGTCAGCGATGACATATGTCGTCGTCGAATGTGTTACATATTCCCAAACCCAGCCCCGAACTCCCATTCTGAAACCTCCCCTTCTTTGATTAAAAAAAAAAAAAACCCTCCCCTCTCCTCACTTCTCTCCCCCCAGATCTCAGTGACAGCTGCCGCCACCGAGCCCTGCCGGCCACCTTCTTGGGCCCTAAATCTCGTTCCATCGCCGCCGCTGTTGTCCCGTCGCTAGCAAACTCCCACCGTTTGTCCCCGCTGTGCCGCTCGGAGTGTCGCCGTCGCCAGAGTTCGGCGCCACTTTGAAAATCGCGAGGCAGCTTCTGCAGCCAAAGTTTTCGGTGCGACGATAAGTTTTCTACGTCTCCAGATTCATTAGGTAAGCTATTTTTATCTTTTGATTGAGAAGTTTTCGACATCTTCAGAAGGGGGGTGTTTGTAGCCGATATGGTTGGTTTGAAGACAAAATATGTTTATTTGTCTTTTGTTTGTCTGATTGATTTGAATTATTAAAAAAAAAAAAAAAAAAAAAACTAAACTAAACTAAACTACACTAATATCATGTAGTAATCGGTTTGGAAAGAGAAATTGAAACTAGTCGAATTTGATCAGATTAGTGTGAAACAGAAAGTCGAATTGATTGAGGTTTTTATATTTGGTAACTTTTGTAGTTGGGTTGAATTCTTTCCTTTTTTTACTGTTAATGTTAGATTTTTTTTTTTTAATTGAAATAAGTTTGGATTCTTTGAAATGATCAATAATACGTATGTAGATTGAGTGGAAGAAGAATTGAGTCGGTTTGGTAAATATGAATTTAATTTCTATGACCACTAATTCCATTGGAAGTATCCTTAGTTTGAATTATTATAATATTATGTATATGTATGTATGTATGTATGTATATTGTTATAGCTGTTTACAATATTCTCTTACTCTTAGCACGGAAACATCATTTAAGGTTTCAATCCTCAATGGCATTGTCATAGGAGGTGGAGCTGGTGCTTCAATACATGGTAGATTCCGTGTTGCAACAGAAAATTCGGTATATATATCTCACATAATTAGTTATTACTTCTGCATACTTATCTTTTGCTATTAGACACCCGGCTAGAAATTTCATTCAGATCCAATGTAATTGATGTGGACTTATGAATAGTGTCAAAGTCAGGGAAACAAATATCTGAATGACTGAAAACTTCAATTATTATGGGAAATTTAATTCCAATATTAATATCATCCGTTCATCTCCATCCTTCGGGTAGTTTTCGAAGACATTAAGCTAGATAGGCTTTCAGTTGACACCTTCTCAACTCTTTTTTTTTTTTTTTTTTTTTTTTTTTTTTTCCTGCAGAGTTGATATATATATAAACAGAAAAATAGTTCAATAGGAGATTTATTTTCTCTGTTCGTGACCTAGGTGATACCTTTTTGAACAGTTCAACTTCATATTTTTTCTTTCTTTTCATTTTGAAGTAGTACAACTAATAGTTTTATGAATATTCTCTTCAAAATATAAGTTACTTTCTTTCGACTCTTGATCTCACACTTCCATGGTTTACCCTTGTAGGTCTTTGGCTTGGGGCACTTTCCAGATGTGGGTGCCTCTTATTTCTTGTCTAGACTTCCTAGATTCTTTGGTAATGATAATGATATTCTTGTTCTATCCCATTGTTAAATGTCTTGATTTACAATGTCCTTCTATTTGTTTGCTTTGTTTGATTTTGTTTATTGTGTTGATGGAAATTTAATTTGAAAAGCGCGAGGTTTTGCTAGTGCATTAAGGGGTTCCATGACTACAAATTCCGGTTGTTAATGTCTTAGAATTCTATACCTTGTATTTACCTATTTCATTTTATTTTGTGGTGAGGTAAATTATCATTTGAAAAACTCAAGTGCAGCGTGTATAAGAGGACGTCATGAAGAGCTGTAGATTGTGGTTTGATTTTAAACGACGGCCATTCTTAAGCGTATGATGCCAGACTTAGACGTTCCTTTGCCTCCCCTCCCCACCGCCACGTTCTATGTCTTCACATCCACCTCAGGAAGAAAGCAATTATGAGACCACTGATTTGGGATATTAGTTTTGTGCTACATAATGATCTTATTGTTAATATCTAGACTATGTTATGACTTGGGTTTGAGAATAGCTTATGAACAGTTGTTTAAAGACTTTATTAACTTAACTATATGTATTTGCTTTCATTCAATTGCTTTTATTATTTTATATTCGATGTTGCAGGGATATTGGTGAATTGGCAGGAATATATAATTGATTTACACTGGCATGTATTATAAAACAACGGAAATTAAAGATAAAAAAAGAAAAAAAAAAAAAAAAACATACAGCGACGACAAAAGTCAAGGAAAACAAAATAAATAAATAAATAAATAATTCAACAACGACTTTAGCGTAAAACTTATGAGTGACATCATCGAAATTCAAAATTCGTTACCAATCAGTTACGACAAAAAGTCATCGCTAAAAGTCTTCATCCACGACGTTTTAGCGACGACATTTTACAGTGTCTTTGTCATCGCTGATGACTTTAGAGACGACATTTTGAGTTTTAGCAACGACTTTTGTTGTCTTTGAATGTTGCTTTTCTTGTAGTATATAAATGCACCATAAATTTAGTTCAAAATCAAAGATTTCATAAACAAATCAAATTCTAAACATATGCAAATAAAAATCTTACTCATAAAGTCATTAAAGATCTCGTCAAAACATTACAATCCTTGAAAACTAAACTTTTATAAAACACTTAAGCTAAAAAAAGCTTGAAATCATAAAAAATAAACATAGAATTGTCCTCATTTGTATATCCTTCATAGCTTCAATTTTCATTTCATGGATGCACACACTTTTAAAAATAATTTTTTTAGTATATTATATATTTATAAATATATGAAATCACACACACATATATATATTGGAACGAGGTTGGGGCGGGGACGGCGCGGGGAGTGCTTTCCCCATCCCCACCCCGCTAATCTTCAGGGATAAAAAATCATCCCCATCCCCATCCCCGTCCTCATCCCCAAACTTTGCCCCCATCCCCGCCCCATTCAGGGGGATCCCCTTGGGATCCCGTCCCCACAGAGAATATGCCATCTCTAAATTGATTATGTTGAGGTGAATTCCTTGTATTTGTTATCCTTAAGATAACCTTTGAATTTGGAAAAATTCTATAAAGGCACATACTAAACTTGAAAATGTAAATTTCATTATGCGCATCACATTTCATCCGTGGCATGAGTAAAACGAACATTTTAAACTTAATTTGAGATTAAAAAAATCTTGATTTTTTTTTTTTTGAAAAAAAATGATGAAAATTGAAATTACTCTTTAATTAAAAAAAGTTTTAGAATTTTTCAAAAAGCATTTATAAATCATTTTCTTCCCTTTTCTTTTCTCGCTTTCCATTTAAGCTTCTTCACTTATACTCACCTGCTCACATTTCTCATCTTTTTTTTCTCAGTTAAAAAAAAAAAAAGTTTAAACTGAAATGTTGTTGGATTCTTCTGGATTCAACTCTTATGTCTCCTTATCAATGTCCCTTTCATGTCCCTCTAAGAGCATCATGACACATTAATTAAAAATATATATTTAATTACAATATCATATCACATCACTTAAAAAATCATATTAGTTACACACGTGTCATAATAATATTGGAGTAGTAGGAATGAGAACACAAACAAGGGGACATATGAACTAAATCCGATTCTTTCCTTGAGAAAATTAAGGAAAGAGCCATTATTTGGATATATCCTTATAATTTTGTTTTAATATTAAAATAGATAAATTTGCCATTTCTTGTTTTTCAATTTATTTTCCTATTTGAATTTCCGGTTTTACCCCAATTTAAATTTGACGAGATCTTTTCACCATCAAAATAATTATCCTTTTTTTTTTTTTTTAATCTCTCTCTCTCTCTTCAACCCAAAGTATCTCTTTCTCCCTCTCTATCTTTCTCTCCTCCCCATTCGGCTACCCTCTCTCTATCTCCACCCCCATCGATATAACTAACATATATATAACAGTTTTTGTTTTTTAAATTCATGACATATTGATGTATGAATGGAAGTTCCAAAGAAGAATGTATAAAAGAAGAGTAGTATCAATGTTCTATCTTCTCGAAAATCCTTCCCTTCCTTTCTATTCTTTCCAAATGACCCAAAATGTAGCCAGTGCCTCTCTTTCAAAGACTTAACGGAAAATTCTTATATTCAAACTAGTAAGGAATAATTAATTCTTTTAAAAAATTAATTGCTTCTCTACTTTCTTTTTCCTCAATTTAATTCCGTCATTGTTCTAAACCATCAAGAATTATTTCCTCAATTTTTTCCGACTTAGCTATTTTATTGTTTTAAATCTTCACGTATATTTGTAACAGCTTATATCAGCTCGTTTTCACAGCATCTTTCCTAAACCTAACATGAAAATAAAGTAACTAGAATACATAAATTAAGTAATACAATTAAATTTCTTAAATACACTAGACATTGAAATAGAAGGGGGCAAAAAAAAAAAAAAAAAAAAAAAAAAAAAAAAAGATAACAAACGGAAGAAAGGAAAGGAGAAGGAAAAAAAAAAAAAAACAAAAAAATCTCACCTTGAATAATAAAGCAAATTTCCAAACTTCTTCAAACCTTGAAAAAAAATCAAGAATTGTTATCACTATGGAAATTTGTTTGGGGATGGTGGAATGGGAAAGTGAAGAGTTGGCTTCCTTAAGAAGCTTTTAGTTTATGTAGAGACAAAATATTACTTATAACAGGCTAGTCTTTTAAAATACTTGGGCTATTAAAATTGTAATTAAGATTTTGATTTTTGGTCAAGTCACTAAGCCCACTAATATTTATGAATTTAATAAAACTGTTTTGTTTCTTGAAATCCAAATTGTTTGCCCAATAAAATATAGAAAACTATTGATTTGAGGGAGTCAAGAATAATTCATACACATTATTATATATATTAAAAGGATGTAATAGTTCACTGTTCAGTGAATAGTGATTTTTGTTTTTTTGTTTTGTTTTGTTTTGTTTTTTTTTTAACTTTTGCTGCTTTGCTATATTAAAATGTGCAATATTTTATTGTTTAATGAACAGTGATTTTTATTTTTTTTGTTTTTATTTTTGTTACTTTTGCTGTACAGTTTTTTTTTTACTACAATAATGCACAGTAGCTACTTTTTCTACATTAAACTGTCTATTTTGCCCCTATCCTATGTGCTGTTTTGGCTTATCTACAGTGGAAGGATGGTTTTGTCCTAACATATTTTACTGTTTTGTCTACAGTGTAGAGATTTTTTTACTCCTCTGATTTAGTTGGTTTTCCTTCATCTATAGTGAGTTGACATTTTTACCCCTATTATGTAAATATTACCGGCTGCCCACACAGTATATTACCGTTTTACACCTCTTTTTTAATTCATTTTCTTTTTCCTATAGTGTGTTGTTGGTTTTACCCCTATTTAGAGTTTGTTTTTTTTTTTTTCCCCTTAATATTATTTTTGCCTTTTTTTTACGCCAAATTTTAGATATTAGATTCTGATCTATTGTTGTATTGTGTTTTTGCTCACTTTGCTTTTATTTTATTTTATTTTATTTTATTTTTTTAAACGATTTTTTACTTTAAATTTTTTATCTTTATTTCGGATTTCTTTTTCTGGGGTTTTTTTTTTGTGTGTTTTTTTTTGTTCTATTTTTTAAAGACCTCCTTTTTTAAGGAATCTGCATGCAATTTTTTTCCCTTTTTTTTTTAAGGAATCTGCATGCAATTTTTTTCCCTTTTTTTTTTTTTTAAGGATTCTGCATGCAAATTTTTTTTTTTTTTTAAGGATTCTGCATGCAAATTTTTTTTTTTGTCTTTTTTGTTTGTTTTGTTTTATATTTTAAAAATTATTTTTTTAAAAGTTTTTGCATGTATGTAACCTAATAAAATTTTTTCATTTTCTTTTAAAAACAGTTAAAAAAGGAGAAAATGTGATATATATTTTATTTTGTTATAATTTTTTTTGTTAGGGTTAGTTTTTTTCGGTTTTTTTGAGTTTAAAGATTTTTGTTTTTTTTTTTTCTTTAAATGAGTATGACTACAAATTTTTTTTTTCTTTTTTATTTTTTATTTTTT